>OMPJ01004081.1:12116-36694 GCA_900312935.1 Carapus acus | reverse complement strand
GTTTCGGACCGGAGACTTCGAGAGACGGTGAGTCTACGAGGGGGGATTGTTTTTATACTTCGTCTTAGGTTTATTTTGTAAATTTAGATTTAGAGTGCCAAGTTTCAGATTTAGAGTGCCAATTTAACAGGTAAACAGCGTAGAGGATTCAAAATTTTGTAACTTTATTGATCGCATGCTAACACAGTATATGCAGTCAGATGAAACAAGCTAAAAGTGTGTTTTGTTCCAATATATGCTGCATGTATCTGATAGATTTGACGTTAATAAATGTCCCCTTCTTTATTTACAAACTATGCTATATAAATGTCAACCTTGTCAATTGTATCTTTCCTATTGTCCAGGAGTAATCTGCCTTGCACATATCTGGCTTGATTTTAAGATAGCAACTATAGTCGGCTGATGTTCTTGCTTCTGTGTTTCAGATGACAAATTTGTCAAGTTCAGCCTGTACAGTGGCTTCACCGGCAGGCCTCTCTTTGCCCCCCATGCCCCGGCAGTGCCCTCTCCAACCGACAAAACGGAGATTTCGCCTCGCAAAGACGCCTGCAGCTCCAGTCCATCCCCAGCCCACGACCAGCGGTCGGAGCCCGTGGAGAGCCCGTCCCGATCCCTGTCCTCCTCAGATGCAGAGTCGGGATCCGAGTCGGAGAGGCCAAAGGAATACCCGAGTACGGAGCGGGACCCCAACCAGATCATGGCCAGGATCTTCCCGCACCAGAAACGGGACGCCCTGGAGTCGGTGGTGAGAACGTGCAAAGGTGACATTGTGAAATCCATAGAACTCGTGCTGAACTCCAAAGAGAACAAAGCAGAGCCGGAGAGTTTGTCTCATGTACACACAAACTCGCTGAGACCTGCCGCGGGTTTGCCCGTTGCCGTCGGTGGCGTGGGGGCCAAATCTGCCTTCTCCCCACTCCACGCCACCTCCACGCAGGCGGCAGTGGAAGGCCTGTACGGCTTCTCCCCACGGCTCGGCGTTAGTCCGCTGCGGTTGGCGTATTCCGCAAACGGCACCATGGCGAGTTTTATCTCGCCGTACATGACGTCAGGACTGATGCCGGTGTTTCCTCTGCGTCCTCCCCTGGACTCGTATTCCTTCCCCAGCGTGTTCAGAGACCTTTCGTACCTCCAGAGCAAGGAGTCTGTTTGCAGCACGGGCATTCACTCCCGAATTAACCACGAAAAGTGACACAGTCCTTCAGGTCAAAGAGCCGTCACCTTTATATACTGTACATATGTTACTCTGGCAATTGGGCTGTCCTTGTGTTTTTTTTCTATCTTAAATATTGTTTTGGCTTTCTTTCAAAGTGTATATTTTTGACACTTAATTTCTCAATAAAGTCACCAAGATGCGCTGCGTCTTTTATTTGTGTCTGTACCGTCGTCTGACCACAGATCGATAGAAATAGAATTCTGTTTGAAATGTGGAGGACCTCAGCGCAAACATCTCATTTTACTGCAGCCTTCTTTTTTCTCACCCGTGTTTATGTGAACATCTTGACAGCATGACAAGCGTTTTTCCTCTCACAATTTGAAACATGTAACAAGTGACACATTTTGAGCAAACATTTCCATGCAGGCCCCCTTCACACAGTGTTATTCATCAGTTTTTTTTTCAAGCAGGTTTGTCCATGTTGCTCCCTGACAGCTGTCAAACTGTAACCTTGTTTCCCGTTGTCAGCGATCCATTCAGTTTGGAAAACTTCAGTTTTTTTTCCATGTTTGTGTGTCAACACATGAATACTGTGGCAAGGTGATAAGGGTATTCACCAGTTCAATTCATCCGACAGTTTTCCTATCCTTCTTTGCTACCACAATGTTCTCCAAGTGAACTCAAACGATGCGCACCATTTCAAAAGCAGCCTTTATATTAAGATTTATCATGCTTTATGAAGTTGAACCCGTGCATATGACAATATTTTATCTTCAATACATATTGCAGCTGTATAGTCACATGGCCAGAAAAGCTCTCCTCTGATTGACTCGTTTGAAACACGAGGGTTCAAGCGAAAGCCAATAGAGAATCAGTGTGTTTGACATGTGACTGGTTGTTGCAGGAAGAAGCGGACGTCGTGATTTGCTCCACGTCAACGGGGACTAACGGGGGACGTTCAAGCCGGCTCTCTCCGTTTTTGCACAACCGCGACCCCGATATGCATCGCTACATCATTCCCTTCCTCATATTGTGGTGTGGCTTTGTAGAATCCAAGAAAATAAGGGGCATATCTTCGTCGTGTAAGTGCGCAGCCAAATCAACGCTAGCACGACAACCGACAAATCATATCAAACACGGCGAATTTTATTTTAATTCGTCTCACCGTTGCCACCAAGAACGTCACATTCACGAATAGCTTAGTCGTCAAAGTCGTCACCTTTTACAAAGTCTTAGTCTGCTGTAATGTGTGCAACATTAAAGCAATATTTTTTATTGCGAAGAAAAGAGAGATAGATACCTATAGATGTATAAAAGTGTCCTACGTGTTTCAATGTGCAACATCATTCACGTGTCTCAAACATTCCTCGAGTCATTTATTATGTCCTCTACAGACAAGCGGTTCTACAGGGAGAAGAAGTCATTTTTGTGCTTGGACGGCTCAAAAATCATCCCTTTTGAGCAGGTGAATGATGATTACTGCGACTGTGAGGATGGTTCCGATGAACCAGGTAAAGATCTGTCTGAAAGTGTGGTTAATTGTGTGCATCATCACCACCATCAATTCAGAAGTTAAAATCCCGCCGAAGTAAAATGTCATGTACATGTGCATGTAAATTAACGCCTTTCGCGACATTTTATTCATTTTCGAATTGCTCGGCTTTGTGGCAAGCGTGTTTTGACTGGAGCTGATTAGAATTGCTTCATTGCAAGATGCAGGGTTCTTTTTTCTCAGCAGAATGAGATGTTCTATTTCTTTTGTAGCTCACACATAAAGCCAGTCTGCCATATTGTTAATATATTGCGTTGATTATGTGTTTTTGTCACGAAGCCATTGAGTGTGTTAGTACTTTTTGTGTTTATGTAGTTAGCAGTTAGGTGTGTGAATCAGAATTAGTGGAACTTGTTTGATCAAAACGAGAGATTACTGTGAGTCACTCCTGTGCAAGAATAGATCAGGTAGAGAAAGGAAAGAATAGTAGAGGTGCGGGAGGCCAAACCCAGACATTCTTGATAAATGGATACGTAGAATATAAGTGCACACCCGTCATATCCGTTTTCAAAATCTGCTGTCCACTCAACACTTGCTAAATACCAACTGCCACTCATGTGCTGGACGAAGGCTGTGACTGTTCTGTCTCTGCTCACGAACCCTCGCAGGCACCTCGGCCTGTCCCGGCGGCCGATTCTACTGCACCAACCTTGGATTCCGGCCCCGATACATCCCGTCATCACGAGTCAATGATGGGATCTGTGGTGAGGATGCCTGGGCGCCAACTTTATTTGATTATGCAGAGTGGTTACAAATTGCCGGAGAAATTATTTCCCATCCATACCGCTCAAAGAGAGCAGAAAAGTACTGTAATGACAAATTACTGTTCTTTTGTCAAATGAACGCTGAGTTTATTTGCTTTAATCAGCCAGAGGGCTCAGAAGTTTTATTTTTTGCGGTACCTGGTCTTCAGTCAAACGATGGCAGGCTGTCTGAAAAGGGGTGTATGAGGCATTTAAGTTGCCAATGCACTTAATGTTCTCACAGAAACCCTTAGCGATCTGTGTGTTTTGTATACTTGTTCTGTATACCTGCATACAAAACACAAAATTGCCTAAAATTGCTAAAAATACCAAATTGCCTAATAGCAATCGGTTACCCCTCGCACATCAATCAACGCAGGCCAGAGAAATTAAATGGCTTCATGTCTGCTCGCAATTACCCACATCTTAATGCAGAGGAAAAAATTAAGCTCCCTTTCATGGGAGGAGAGGACGAGCTGCTGGTGGCGGTGGTGGGCGAGCAGCCGGAGTGTGCAGATTGCCAAAGAAGAAGAAGTAGCGCCATTTACTTTTCCACCCCACCTCACTCGCAAGCAAAAATACATCCTCCGAGAGGCGGCAGCACGGTAGGCGAGCCGCGGCTCTTTTATGTCGTGCAAACGGACAGAGATGAAGAAAATCACCCAGACAAAGCGCCCCCCATGCTTTGAAGGTGCATATGCTGAAGACGCCCCACTCAGCCTCCCAACTCGCCACCTCCACGGCTGCAGCGTCTGCTCGCGAGGCCGGCTTCCATCCCGCTGCCTGGAACCTGCCACAGCCGAGACCTAATTAGAAGGATTTTGAGCCAGAATCCGCCCCCCCTGCAACTCCCGACCCCCTCATCTGCCTCTGTTGTCTCGCAAATCAGTACATTCCACGCGTCAACTTTTTCTTTCGGTCTCCGGCGCTCTCAGCATCTTCACACAACCTTACCCGCAAAATGAGAGAATCAAGGAGCAGTGGGGGGAGAATTCTCACAGGTTGCTGCTCCCATTCCTCAGCTTTCACCCGTTTACTTCTTTTTTAACCACTCCCACTTGTCTTCTCAAATGGAGCCACATAATAGCAAGCACTTCATCGCCTCCCCCCTTTGACAGCTTGCTGAGATGTTCATCGACTTCCTCTCTGTCGTTGTAATGCTCTCGATCCACCGCTTACCAATGGAGTCCTGGATAATTGAGGAATTTCACAGTGTGACTACTCTCGTGGGTGAAACATCAGAGGAGAATCCAGATCAGAACACTTACAAAACACCACGTAATCGAACCTATAAGTGGCTGATCTCTGGAGACCTTTTCTGAGCCAGAGAGAGAGTGGGAGAAGGAGGAGGGTGGGGGCACACTCCTCAGTTCATTTTCATCACCTGGACAGACCGCCATTTCTTTCTTCACCTGTCAGAAAATTCGCTCAACAGATTAACACATTTCTTCATTTTTTTTCTGTTTCTGAAAATAATTTTCCATACACTAATAATTGTGAGGTTATTGCCGCTGTGATTGTTCATTCTTATTTGCGAAGGTGTGATTACAGTTCCAGTGAGGAAAACCAGGAGTGAAGGCTGTTGAAAGCCTGTAATTGGGTCAACGTCATGTCCCATTGTCGCAGAGACAAAGAGGAACTTTAAGCAGAATGTAGTCAGGATTTGACAGTCACACTGTGCCTTGGGATCTGTTCTTCTTTCATTTTTTTTCCCGTTCTGGAAATGTGAGTTCAGTCCTCTTTTGCCGTTTTCCCCAGACTGCTGCGATGCCTCAGATGAGTACAACAGCCACGCTCGCTGCCAGAACTCCTGCAGGTCAGTCCAGCCCCCACGCCAGCATCTCCTATCTCACCACTCCTCTGTACGGCATGTGGTCGCAGACGTGCAGAGTTGCGATTATTCTGCAGCGACGTCGGGTCACTGATGAGTGCGTCGGCGCCTCAGTTGGGACTCACGTGGCGGTAACTCATTTGTTGTACCACCAGGGGGCATAATGTCACTTTGATTAAAAGCCTCTGTGGTGCTGAAGGCCAGTTCCTCTGGCTCCTCAGTGTCCCCCATTTAGTTTCCTCTGTTGTCAAGCTGCTTTGAGTTGTAAAAGCAAAGCACGCTCTATCCGTAACGTGACTCAGACAACAAACCATCAATACATTTTGGATTCACATGGCCGACTGTTTTCTGGAAAATGAATGGAGAGCTCAGATAAAAAGCACATAGATAAGATCTAGATAAGAATGGTTATGAGAGCTCTGATTTAAGGTCGTATCCATCAACCTTAAGCAGCACTGCAAACAGCAGCGTTAAAGTGATTTAGAAATGTAGCATAAATGCCTCTTCCACTACACTAACCCACTTCTTTTGTTGACAGCCCTCTATTATTTCATCCGCCGGCATATGCCCCAAACCACATACAAGCAGAGTATATCTCATTACGATCTCACAAGGTCCAGGCTCTTATTGTGTTTGCCAGACTTCAAAAACAATTTAGCTCAGCCGCAGAGCATCGGCCCACATCTTATTTACTTTTCTATTTTCCCATTTGGATTCCTGCAGTATTGTGGCCCCCTTAAAATTGGATTGTGCCATCTCAATGACCATAGCAGAGGCAGGCAATGTTTTCCCAGTAATGATGGCGGTGTGCATCCCTCTCTCTCTCTCCCTCCCTCCTTCTCCCTCTAATGCTCTCCTTCAGGAATCTGGGGCAGCAGGAGAGAGCGGTGGTGGAGGGCCAGATGAGGAACTTGGATGAGGGTCTGCGGCTCAAGCAGCAGCTGATTGAGGAGGGGGTGCTCCTCTGGAGAGAGAAGCAGGTACTGGGCTGTCCACTGGAGAGAGCGCTCGCACGCGGCAACCCTCACTTGGCCAATATCAGTCAGTCTAGGTCGTGTTTTCTCCTCCCTATTGCATTGCTCACCGTGTCTTGTTGGATTTTGAGGCTCCAAAAAGATGTATTTATACACAAAGTTATATGTTAGAATTGTGTGTTTACTATGTACATATGATGTTCTTGGCCCACTCGCTTAATCGAGGCTATAAATGATCTGGCATGAATACGCTCACACTAACACGAGAGATGATGGTCACATGGTTCTTCAGCGGAATCAGCCTGTGGAGTTCCAATCCAAATTAAGACCCAGAGCCCCTGCAAAATAAAATCAGAAACTCATGTTTTTATCATGTGGAGCCTTAATGGCTTAGTTACATACCTCAGATCATCAGCTTCTCCAAAGAGAAATAAGCTCCAAATGGGATTGTAGATGTAATTTGATTGGTCCACTGGCTGCTCCCCTCAGAGGATGCTACCGCAGACCATCAGTCTCACCTAGTTCTGTCAGTCCAACCATCAACTGAAACACCCACTGCCCTCATCATCCCTTAACTACATCTATGAACCTTGGTCTGGTCTTCCTCTTCTCCTCCATCTCCAAAATCCTCTGTCCAATATTTTCCTCTTCGACCCTCTCCCAAATGATGAACCTGAGCTCTTTGTCTTATATCCACTGTATAATTTGATAATTCAGACGAACAGTGAATGTTGGCTGGTGGTCCTCAGCCTTTTACCCTTGTATGTGCACACGTCCTCTCTGTGCTTTTGTCGTCTTTGCCAGCTCTATGTTGTTCCCTGTAACATCTGATTGGCATATCGAGGCTTAAGTGTTGGCCCCCCAGAGACCCTGTGTGCACCGTGATCCCTCCTCGCCATCTGACAAAGACTCCAAAATGAACTGCTCACATGGTTCAGGGGCCACCGCTACAGATACACAGAAAATAATACAACCGGAGGTCTTTGCATAGTGAGACAAAGCGTGCTCTCTGTCTTGTTTTGGTTTGAAATAATGCTGTTAAACTGTAATGCGTCCTCTGGAAACGGGCCAGTTTGCACAGAGGATTTTTACTCTTTGATTGCTTTGGTTCATGTTTTAACCCACTGCCAGCATTTGTCTTGCCCGTCCAACGTCTTACTCAGCATCAATTGCATTACTGTCCCACCCCCACATTTCAAACTGGGAAGTAATCAAAACTTCATCTTTTTGAAAGCCTCCATCAAAAAGCATGGATCTGAATTAGCAAGTCGCCGCAGGAACACGTTCCCACGTTCGCCGTTGAGGCACTGCGTCACCACGACGCCGGAGGAAGGTTCAGTGGCACCTTTGTTATTCGCAGGCAAACCTGTTGTTTTTACGTACAAAATGGATGCCATAAATCAGTGCGGGGAAGGAGGAGGCGGCGTGGCCCAGAAAGGTAGTCATCCTTATCCGAACGCGGGCAGAATCCATCACTACATTATGAGCGTCCCTCAGCAGAGACGGGGAGGCTGTATTGACACACACACACAGGCGCGCCCCCACACACATACACAGTAGCAGGCCCTGCTGCTCTTTCATATTAATTGGTCCATTACAGGGAGTGATGATAGGTTACGCTTGGCAGTCAAAAGTTGTCAGCTTCGATGCGACAACAACACCTCCTGACGCAAGTGATTTAAACAGTCCATCGCCCCGTGCCTGATGGCTGATGGTCATGCAGGTTTTCCGTAAAGAACACGCCAATGTGGTTTGGTGAGAGGGAAGACACACGGACGTGTAGGAAAATAAAAAGAAGAAACAAGCAGCTAAGTGTGTTAATGTCATTCCTGTTCCACTTTTCCGCTAATGTTATTGGTTTTAGCAGGGAAAGCATGCCCACGTCGCCCGTAACACGGGTTCATTACAAGGGTTGATGTGCTGTTTCTGCAGTAGGAAATATATACAATAATGGCCACCCGGAAAACATCATGAGTCAAATCCTCTGTGGTTTGGTTGAACAAGGTGCTGTGGACAGTCTTTGCTGAAAATGTAATCGATGAAAATGTCTAAGTGGTTTACTTAATGTGCTGAAAGATACCAAAAGAGCCCTTCAGCCATCGTTGTGGTCCTACATTGGACAATTCATTCCTCCACGACCCCCTTAAAGTCAAATGAAATGAGGAGAACGCAGGTTAATGTCATCACGGATGCGATCGTTTCTGTGCTAAACTGCATATTGATACTGATGGTGACGAGATGAAAGGGTGCTGTGATTTGATTCTTCTACTTATCATTGGAGGTGTTGTGATGGGCAGCTTTAACACAAACTATTTTTAATCTGTATCTGTTAGCTGTAAATGTGGCGTGAATAACATTGCAAACAAGTTCATCCCAGCTAATTTTTCCGCAAGTGGCAGACGGTGTATGAACAAGGAAAGAAACATTTCCTCATCCAACCACTTGTGAATGCAGAACAGAGCCTTGCAGGATGTGACACAGACAAAGCCGCAACTAAATTGATCAGATAAAGATATGTGTGTTCATTGTTTTGTGTGTTCTGAAATGGGCCTGTTTCACATTTTCCCATTTCAGGCCCAGCTCAGAGACCTCCAACAGGTAGCCGCCGACCTGCAGATGAGACTGGAGGGACACAGACAAAGGATGCACCAAGCTGAACGCCGTGAAGAAGCAAGCTTGCAGGCGGGGGACCACGGTGAGTGTCTTGCACCAGGAACCGAGGGGATGCGGTTAGAGCGTCTATTATTAAGTGCAATGTGCACAATCCACAGGACGAGCAGCGGTTTGGAGAAACAGTGAGGTCGTTTCTCTGAGGTACCACGGGGCAGCGTCGCGCTGGAGGCGTCCATTTCATTTCAGCACGGCCTCACACCAGGCCCAAGTAAATTGGCCTTAGCACCTCCGGCGAGATCGTCACAATGACAAGTGGTGGAGGTTCAAAAACAGCCGCAAGGGTTAAATGCAGGAGCCTATGTCATGGTAATAAATGGAGTGCTGAGCGGCAGCATAGTGCAGTCCCACAGCTCTCCTTTTGCATTTTCAAACCCAGAGTGGCAAGTTTCCTGTGACTCAGTGGAAAATTCCCTTATCATTCAAAGCACAAGCTGGCTTGGCATTTAAGTGATGTTCGGACTTGCATTTCTTGAATTCGAGGCCAGGAATGGGTTCAGTTATTCCTGCATTGAAGTCCCAGTGGATTCAGGTGCATTAAGTGTGTTTTGTTGAGTGGCAGATAGAGAGCTGAAGTTAAATTAAGTTTTAGGTTTCTAAAGTGGATTAGGATCAGCGCACGCTCCGGCCTGCGTTATTAATCATCGACTGGCAACGCCGGAAACGGCAGAGAGGGAAATCATCAATCAAACTACACATCTGGCAAACTGACGCGAATCAAATAACGTGAACATGGACGCTAGAAAAGGTTTCTGTTTCGTCAGAGTTTTTTCCTTTTTATATTAATGTTTTCTCTCGGATGAAACACGTCGCCTCCCTCCAACTTTGCGGCGGCAAAGTCATCTACTTTTTAATACTCTGCCGTCAGGATTCAACCTTCCTTGCCGTGACGTCCTGAAGTGTTGCTGATTGATTTTCTGTCTCGTGTCAAACTGGCCCCCAGAGCAAAAGTTTTGATTGTAATAAAGGTCATTTGACTTTGGTGTCACCACCGAGCGCGCATCCATCATGTCCCCCGCTGTGCTCGCTGACCTTTGCCAGGCAGTTTTAATGACACGTTAATGACACGCACGTGGGCGTCGCTGGATCCCTGCCTCGTCCTTTTGTTCCATTACTGCTCATCTTTAGGGTGTAACAACCATCAATTTTCATCTCTGCAGCGCCGCTGGCGTCTCTCTAGCTGTCCAAGGCCTCTTTCTGTCTCTCCCCCTCTCGCTCTTTCTTTTCTTTCTTTTGCATTTATTGAGACTTCAGCGCGTGTTTGTGGAAGTGTCTTTGATGTATATTTGCACGCGTTTCTGCTGCGGCGGAGCTTTATGTTGATTAATACTTGAACTGCAGTGATTGCGCAGTGTTTTTCTGCCAGCAGTCCAACTTGGCAGCCGTTTATGGCTCCCTGATGAATCTCAAAGCTGTTCTTCAGGCAATCTGAGGGCTTTTGTGGACATGTTGATTTAATCCGCTATGTTAAAATGTGTAAAATAAAGCAGAGAACGGAACAAGTGAAATAATGACCACGGAGGCTGCGTTTAAAAAGCTGAAGTCTGGTGTAATGTGCAGTGGGCCAAGGCGAAGTTTCCTGAACCGCAAAGCCAGCAGTTGCGACTCTGCTTATTTTGTCGTTCAGTGATGAGATAGGATATGTAAACTGTTTAGAAAATAAGGCGTTTCCTCAAAAATATTCTTTTCTGCCATTATCGCCCTCTTGTCCACATTCTGAGCCGGAGCGCCTCAGAGTGACACATCGCTTCCTCGTCGTCTGTCGGCCGTTGGTTGCCGCAGTTATCAAACTTCTTGTCAGACACATAGGACGCTGTCAAACAAGATGGACTGGCAAAAGCATTTGAGGATGACTGAACTTAACCCAGCAGCTGTTTACACACTGGAAACAACAAACAGTTTCTCATTTAATGGGTTGAGGAAACACCATCATGAAGATCTGAGTAGGAATTAAGATGTGAGCCTAGTGTCGTGTGTTAGGGCAGGAGACGTGAATGGACATCTACAATATTTGCAACCGTATCACATTCATCCGCAAGGAAAGTGACCGAAAGCAGTCCCTAGGCTGGCGGGTGTTAAGACAACAGATTAAAGTTCTCCCTTAAATTCTTCCTCTTGAGGCCATTGCAGCTTTGATATTCTCCTCCTCATCACACGGTCTGTAAATCGAGTATTTGGTGTGAAATAAGAGGAATAGCTGTTGCGATGTTTTTACCACACTTATAGATTTACAGCCGTTATATCGTCCACTCTATTGACCAGGAAATGTTGGGCTGAGCACAACTCACCCCGTGCAAACTGCAACATTTGCAGAAGACTCACAGAACGTTTTAGCACCAGGAGAGGCACTTGGCCATCAGATTTTTTTTTAAAGAATAGAAACGTCTAAACGAGGAAACTGTGTTTTCTTACGAGCGGCATCCCGTCTTTGCTTTTATTACTGGTCAATAGACTTTGTCGATACAGGAATGAAAGGCAGAAGACGCAGCAGCTGAGCGAGGGAAGAAGAATTTAACAGTCTTCCACCCCTCTGATTGCTGCTGCTGCCTCTCAACGTCGTCTCCTGGGCTTCATACAGAGTTATTGGCTATTTTTACAGGGCTGGGTTATTGGTGCCCTCACAGAAAATTACACCTTTTCATCGAGTCCTGCCCTTGGCACAGTAATTGTGGGGATTTGGCGATTAGGGATTTTTTCGGGGGCGGGGGGGAGGTTGTTGTGAGCTCCCTGTTCGATTAAACAAGAGAATTAGCTGCATTCAAAGAGCTTTTCCAATGGCTTTGCTGGCCATCTTTACAGGATTTAGAAGATTATTAATGACATCTCGCGCCAGCCTGTTTTGAGGCGGTCAGCCGCACTTTCCCGATCTCGTTATTCGTTGGCACATCCCTGTGTCGAGTGGAGCAAATGCCCGCAGCGGGCGATTGTCGGGTTATTGGGATTAAACAAAACTGCCGTCCCTGGTTTTCACAGGATCAGTATCCTGTCCTTTTCCCTTTAATCCCAGCGATTGACTGGGCATTTACATATTTTGTGTCTTGCAAAGCATGTCGGCAGATTTAGACTAAATCCCGGCTGACACAAACAAACAAAGGTCGCCCCATTTGCCGCTCTTCCCTGCTAATCACCGGGGAGGGCAAGCGTGCCGGCTTGCTTTTGAAGAACGCCTCCGTCAATGCAAACTATGATGGAGTGCGGGTTCATCCCCAGGTCGCTGTCTCCTCTCAGATGTTTGCTAGCTGTGATCACCTCCTTGCAGAGTCATTTTTTGAACATTTGCGGCTCTTTCCCTCTTTCTTGGGAGTTCACCCACAGTTGCAGAGGTGTTGTCAAGTTCACCTGTTAATCCAGTGGTTGATAGTCACTGTTGGGACGTTTTTGCATTTTACCGACTGTCTGCCACTCACCATCTGCAAAGTGCATTCAGAGGACCCGCCGCATAAATGTGGTGAGGGACACGAAGCGGGATTGTCATCCTGTAAAAATTAGGACACTCACGTTGGAGGATGCGATTTAGTCTACATTTTACTCTAGACTGTAAATACCACTTTGCGCTCGTCAGATGGTGTTACGAGACAGCTAGGAAATCTCTCTTTAAATCATGGGGGAGCCATGCCAGTGTTAATTTTGTGTGAGGAGATGTGACACTTAAAGTAAATCCTCCTAGAATAACAAAGGCTCCTCTGGTGCTTTGCCTTACATTAGCTGGGGGCAGCCATTACCGCGTGGAAGACCTGATTATTCTTTTTCTGCACTTAAATGGAGCAATTCCATTAATTATATGTAGAGGCCTGAAGGCAATGAAGTATTTTGTGGTTTATTTGGTATACAAGACAAATTTTACTTTGAAGAAATGTGTCTTTTCTTCCCATTTAAGGATCACACACTGCCTCACAGCATGACCAATTACCACAACTTTGTCCAGGTTGTGTCGCCGTGAGAAACGCAGGTTTTACTTCTCTTAACATCCTGAATCGAAGTTCTATGTGGAGCGTACACATATTTGACTATTGGACAGATAATTCGTTTTTCAAGGCCAAACAAATATTGACGCGGTCCTTTGCTTATCCTAATGCTAACTCAAGCTACTCTGGCACTGTCTAGACAGCTTTATTAAAAAGAGTACTCAACTACTGGTAATGTGAATATCGTTAGTGTTCATTTTCTGAGGTTTACACTCTTCCACTCACTCTCCAGCCTCTCTCCCTCAAGCTGATCCTGGTGTTACTCTAGCAGTGATTTTTACCGCATCACCGCAAACTTACATATTAATCAGACGATGAAATTAATCGGCTAAAGAAGTTGCACGCAACATGGCTCTGCTGCAGCTTTTCATAACTATAATGCACATCAAGAACACTTCAGACGCTGTAGAATTTTGCTCTCCTGGCTTTGAATTATTTGTTTGTAGATCCAGTCAATCCATGGTGGAACTACAGCTGTATCGCCATCTATCAGTGCCATAAAAGTAATTTGCGGCACTTGAGAATTTCAGTCTTATGCTCCATTTCTGCCTCGAAGCAATTTTACCACAGAGAGGAGGTAATTTCCTGTCCTGCAGAAATAGCTTATCCCGTGTAAAAGGAGAAACAAATGTGTGTTTCGTGTGTCTCAAAGTCCAAATGCGAGGATGAACGAGGACTGGTGTGTGTTGATAGCATGGTCTGTGGGACCTGGTGAGGATCTCACCCTCCCGCTGATATGTTCCATTTTCCCTGTTCTCCTTGTGCCTTTCTTACTTTATGAGCGTGCTGTGCAATCGCCATGGCAACATAGGCGGATGAGTGATGATGTCCATTAGTAAACATAGCCCCATATATGTGCCGTCGGCCTAAAGAGTCTCAACACCCCCAACCTCTCATACCCCTGATATTTCTTTCCCTAACCCACCTTCCTCCTCTCCGCTCATCCCCAGCCATTCCTCCTTCGGTACACTCGCTCTCCTCGACTCCCCCCCATCCTATGCCCTCGTCTCTCCCCCCTGCCATCCATCCATCCTCCGCCCGGGTGTTTTTCACGGCTCTGCAGCCGGGGGAGGGATGAGACCATTTCTCTCGCCTGGCTCGTTTTGCAAGGCGGAGAGTTGCGGACGGAGGGAGAATATCAAGCGGCGGGCCGGGAGGAAAATTCCGTTCTTGCAAAGTGTGGGCCAATAACAAGACAGATGCAGTGTGTCTTGCAGGAAAATAGATAAATGTTTTTTCTTTCCCCCTCACACCGTCAAGTAAATACACTGAGGAGAATCGGCCTCCTCGTCAGACATTTGGTCAATCTCACTATGTTGACATTTGGAATTAGAATGCATTTATGCGTGCTGCAGTTAAATTTAGACGTAACTCCCACTCTCGCAAATTGCTCTGCACTGTCTGAATCTGATGTTGTCCTGTGCCTCATTTTGCCGAGGCTGTCTTTACATCAATGCGGCACGCACAGATGGGGGGGGGGGACAGTAATCTCACAGTATGCATTTTGTAATCACCACGAAAAGGTAATTGTGGCGGATGTGCAATTAGCATTATGCAAAGTGCGTTTCCCATTGCCTGGGGCCAATCACTTTCCCCCTTTACACCCTTCATTCTGCTGATGGTGCTCAGCGTTGAACTTGAGCGAGGACTTCCTCTCCCTCCTTCTCCCTCCGAGTGTGACTTGGGGTGGAGGGGAAATCAATCAGATGGGGTCACATGCTAGCGTAGGGGGGATGGTGGCGGCGCAGGGTTGTGGAATTTTTCGTGTCGTCTTTTCATCTGCCCACGAGTTTGAATGGAAAGCGGGAAATCAATGTCATGCCAGCCTTTACGGCACAAAGCCCCCTGATTGCATTCTGGACCCTGACATGCTTTTTTTTTCCAATGGGGAAACCAAATGTTGTAGCGCAGCGTGACTGACTCATTGCCTGATTGCTGAAGGAACCCCCTCACCCCCACTGCCCCAGCATTCGTAATTCATCTTAGTCCTTGCATCCAAAGCTATTGTCAGGCGAGCTCTGTGCTCTCCCGACAGCTTTGGGATGACGCCTCCTCGAAGCAAGAAGCGCAGTTGTGATGCTTATCTCTCTCTCTGATCCTTTTTCTCTTTAGGTCTTGGACTTGAGAATGACACGGCGCCCCGAGTTTTCCACGAGTTGGACAGCAATAACGACGGCAGGTAAAAATATTGACGCGTGCGAAGCGTGTGCTCTGCGATTTGTTTGTCAGGTGCTGTGCCACCTTTTCACACAAAATAATTGACAGCAAACTCCACATGACAGGGCTTTGGGTGCTGTCATGCCTCTCCAAATCTTGTGTTTTGTCAAATGTTAATACAGAGGAAAGTAACAATGATTTTTGAAGGCCACAGGCAATTTCTCTTCAGTGGAACTTGATTTCCCCCAGGATTTTGCCCTGGCCGTTGCAAGGAGGCTTTCATCACGGTCTTCAGATTGTCACAAAAAAAAAAAAAACCCCTGTGTGGACGAATCCTGCAATAAGCCAGAAAGTTCACCTCCTACTGTGCAGTTTTGGAACAAATGGTGGTACAGTTGGCGGGAAGAGTGATGGCATCGAGCGCTACATGGGCACTGGAGTGGCAAACTTTTTCTGCCAGCTCAGCGGATGTATGATAGGTGCTCACGGTGTTGATCAACACCAGTTGGACCTCTTTGTCACCCTCAGTAGACCTGAGGAGGAAGATTCTTTCTCTGCCAGACAAAGTTGCAACACCCTTAACTGAATCTTAACTGAAGATGCAGTGCTTTTCACAGAGTGCCATTGTGCTAATTTTCTGTTTACCTCACAAGAGACTGAGAGGGAAATGATTGTGGCCTTGATAAGTTCCCAGAGTTGCACAATGTTGCCTCAAAGGAGGATAAACTGCTGCGCTGTGTCTGCATTTAACAAGCCTTCAAACTGGACTTCCTGCCTCATATTTCATCTTCACCCCTGTCCTGCTACAACATGCCCACACCGACGCTTACATTGTTGTGCTGTGGTGGTAACATTTGTGTGAGAAACAGCCCAAATTCTGATGTCATCAGCCTGAGTTCAGCAGTACACCCCCCATCCCCCTTTTTGGTCTGTGAGACTGCTTCAGTGTGGATCATTTGTTCCTCAGGAAACGCCCGACAGCAATTTGCTGCCTTATTTCCTTTGTTTAATCTCTGGGTCCCAACAGGGCCCACCACCTTTCCACTCTCTTCTCTCTCCCCCGCCCATTTATTGAAGTTGACTAACTTGCTGTCGTGAGCAGTGTTTAACCCGCGATAATCCATTTTGCTTTCCAATAAGCAGCATGAATTTGCTGATAGCTTGCAGAAAGCGCAAACGTATGATATGACAGACTGTCAGGGCTCCGGCTGCCCTCTGAACGTCTCACACATTCCACCGCCACGCCTGGAAGAAAGAGAGAGGGAAGAAGCCGGGATAGGGGGGGAAAAAATCAATAGTGCTTAAGCTAACTGGGCACATTCCCTAGGAAAGGAAGCAGGGCCGGGCATAGTAAACTGAAAACGCTATAAAACATATGGCGGTGTCTCAGATGAACTGCTTGTGCAGCGATTTTTTATTTTTTCTTCCAGGGAGCGCTGTGTGCCCACTTATGCATTCCTGAGCCTGGATGTGTACCATTATTCAGCCACCTCCCCCCCTCCTTTCACCCTCATTCCCTCCCCATTCCAAGCCTCCATACATCCACCCTCTCCCCTCCATCCCTGGCGGTGTCTAGCTATTGGCTGTGCTTAAACAAACACATTACTAAGCTGAAATATCTGCTAGTGTCGCCTATTTTTGCCCAGCCATTGTTTCAGTCAATCAGTCATCGAGTTTCAGGGGGGTTGGCCATCAGGAAGTGGACGTGTATTGATGCTCATTTGAATAAGCTGGAGGCAGAGGCGGAGGCTTCGTTAATGTGTGTGCTACACCACTGTTTCCCTCGCAAAGCGCCCAGGCTTACACAAATACACACACATGGACACACACTAGTGTCAAGCTTGATCTAGGCAGCATCGCAATATAGGTGAAGGCTGATGCTGCTGTTGTGCTTGCTGTCAGCCATTTTGCTGACTTTGAATCAGATTAACATTCACGTTGCGAGCTTGTTATCTGGTAGGAAAAAAAAGGCTCTTGGCTTTGTCCCTAATGGCACTTAGCAAAACACTACCGCAGTCTTAATCCGCCCAATTAGAATTGCTAATTATCTTTAATGCGTATTCACAGATAATACATCCCTCATTTTAACTGACACCTAATCTAATTCATGTCCGTTTAGCTCTCATGATCTCACAAGGATTTCAAAATATTTTGAATATACTCCAAAATAAACATCTGCACACGCTGCAGCTGCAACTTGACAGGAGCACCGCTCCCCGGAATCGTATCGTATGAGAGATTTGTGGTTACATAGTTTCAGACGGCGTTCAAAGGATTCAGGATTCAAGATTCAAGAGTTACATTGTGCCCATCGGATGTGCAGTGAATGGGAAGTGGCAATGCTCACGCAAGTGCGCGAGTCAACGGCGTTTCAACGTTTTCTCCACCCGCCGCGGTTATTAATGTATTTACACTGCGGACTTCCACTGCGTTATTTCACGCAACGTTTTTTTCCCCAAATGCCAAACACAAATGCCCTCAATGTGCCAGCTGGCAGACACTTGGCAGCCCAGTCTAGGATTAACTGGTACCAGTATGCCGGCCTATAAATAGAGTCTACCAACTGCTTCAGGAAATGAACCATGATGGAGCCTCCCAAAGGCCTGTGAACAGGTTGTGCGTTTTATCCCTCTCCTCTGTGTCATGGTTTAACTGTGTGTGTGTGTGTGTGTGTGTGTGTGTGTGTTTGTGTGTTTGTGCGCGCATGGTTGCGCACAGGCATGTGCGTGTTCTTCAATGTTTATTACTTCCGTTCTGGAGCAACCCAGCAGTGCGGTGCATGACACCTGCTTCATTGATGGCATTGTCCCTAACAGACGCACAGCACACGCTTGAGATTTCTGCGTGTGTTCCGCCTACCCCCTTCATCAGTTTGAAGACTGTTGAAATGTGTGTGCAGACATCCCACAACCCCCAACTTTGATCCCGTCTTGCAAAATGCACCATTTGCTTTGTATGTTAGCTTTGGCCTTCATGTTTCCTTTCAATTCCGACTCCCTGGATTGATTTCAGCGATGCGGTTATTATCCCGGCTCAGTTGAAATACCCGCAGACAAGAGACAAGAGATAAGGCCGCTCTGGTCTTTGATAACATAAGGCATTAGTAACTGGTAATATGGTGACTGAGCCCCAATGCAAAGTCAAACTCTCCTCTCCTTTGGTTCCTGAGTGGTTTGTTTACATCTCTGCAAGAGAAAAGAAACCCACATTTGCATAAAATGGAGCACGGCTTGTGAGATAAAAGCCAAAGTTCCACACACATTGGTGCTGTGGGTTCTGCAGTCCAATGCAGTCCAATCTGATCAAGTGCCTGGATAATTCTGTCGATTGAACATCGGGCTTTTAATCTGAGGGTCCAGGGTTCAAGTCCCCGTTTGGGTTTCTTTAACTGAGGTAGCTACGTGGGGGTGTCCTTACAGTGCACTAAATCCCTAAGTGCCCTAAGTGCTCCCACAGCACCCCACTGACCAGCCTGCTCTTTCTCAACTCATCTTATTAATCTATCTGGTTAAATAAGGCACAGCAAAAGAAGTCATCAGTTGTAGCTTCTCATTCATTCACTCATTGTTGATGTTACCCTCAGATGCTCTCTGACACGCAGTTGTTGGATTTAAAGTCATTGTCGATTGCACATGTGGATGGAACTAGGTTTCCTCGTTTTGTGTCGCCGTACTTTTTCATCTTGATCAATATGGTCAGTCTTTACTCGATGACATAACCAAGTGTCTGTTTTGTGTCTGATTCTGCAGGATATCAGTGGATGAGATACAGGACAAAGTGTTTATCCAGGGTGAGGAGGAGAGTCTTTCTCAGGACGAGGCTGCAGTAAGTCATTTATGCAATTGTTCATATTGTTCATGTGCTGGAAGGAAAGTGCAGTCTTGGGGTGCGTTACTGTTACTTACATGGGGAGGTGTGAGATGAAAATGTGAATTGCCTGTTGTTATGGTGCACTACATTGTGTCCGTAGCCACATTCGTCACCACACTTCTCCAAATGTTAAAGCAATTTGCAGCCCTCTATTGTCAAAGATTTGCTTCTAGCTGTGGCATCTAAACAAACTGCAAATGGTACGACAGGGCATTTCCACAGCAATCTCTGTGGTCCTGCTGGAGAGGAGGTGTGTAAAGAGGCATCAGCTCCCCCGTCCCTCAGCGCTTAGCACCACCTAATCGTGGTACTTTGCCTGTGTGAAATTGCACGGCAGCGAAAGTCCAAGTGAACCAAACATTTGCGCTGATTAGCTTTTGCTCTAATTAAATTGGCAACAACGCTGCGGGTTCCTTTAAGTTAATGTGTGAGGAAGTGGGTGGCTGTTATACTTTGAGGTATAAAGCCTCCCTTGCAGCAGACTCCTTTTGCAGTTTGGATCCCAAAAAAGATCTGTTGGGGTCTAGAACTGGATACAGAATTCTACAAGCTAACGGCCGTATCGTTTGGCACGGTCAACAGAGATGTCTGGAAAGTACATTTTGCTGATGTTATGGTTATTTATTGACACTAGATATTGCCCACATGTCTGTTAGAGGGCCATGGGGCTGATCTGTGCGTGCGTGCGTGCGTTCGTGCGTGCGTGCGTTCGTGCGTGCGTTCGTGCGTGCGTGCGTGCGTGCGTGCATGTGTGTTTAGCCAGAGCTTGGTAACGTGTCTTAGTGGAGTAATCAGGGATTTGTTTGGATGTTGTGTTGCTGGCACATTACTGCCAATCCTCCAAGCTCCAAAGCTCCCAGCAGTCATTGAAAGTCACGATTGGGAAAATCTACACTCATGGTGAGTTCTGCCGGCCAAAAAAGGGGAAGCATTTCGAATGAATTCCAACGCATCTGAACAGGGTAAATCGGCATGAATATGCATGAACAGGAGGCTGCGCGCTTGTCCGCTATCACAACAAAGGCTGATCACGCTGGCTAAATGGAGCAGGCCGCCTTAGACAGCCACTTCACATCAGGGCTGGGAGGCGACTGTGAGCCAGGCGGAGAGGTCAAAGAGTAGCAGTTCAGAGCAACACTGCCATGCATGGCATAGATGCATTTTGATGGGCCTGGATAAACATCCCACTTTGTGGGAAATACTGTTCCCATCCCTGGATCGTCCCTCCCCCACCCAGCTCTCCTCTTTCCTTGTGGTCTTATGCTTTTGCCTCACAATACACTGCTAGTCAAAAGTTTTAGACCAACCCAATTTTTCTAGTTTTCTGTTGAAATTCAAGCACTTTGAGTCCAATGAACAGCTTGAAATAGTACAAAGCTACATGGGAAATGGCCAGAGGTATATCAAAGAAAAAGGTTAGGTGTGTTCAGCCATCATACCTGCCAAATGTGGCTTCTTTGTCGCATCAAATGTTTAGAGAACATTTTGGTTTCAAGATTGTTCCCATGATGTCTTTTTCAACTTCAATTGTTCACTTGTTCTAAGCTTTAATTTCAGATCACACTGAGACATTAAACTGTAAACTGGAAAATTTGGGGTGCTTTAAAACTTTTGACCTGTAGTAAACACGAGCTGTCCCAACAGCTCATCTGGTGCGTCTCAGCTATTTTTTATTTTTTTTACAAATACAGCAAATGTCATGATAAAGCAATAGGAGAGGAGCCGTTCCCCTTTGTGTGTGCGGAGAAAAGAAAAGGGAAAGAGATGGTTGTGTGTCCTCCTTAGAGCTAACCTAAAACGCCCCGACCTTGATTACTTCTCCTCTGTCAAGTCAGTGATACGTCTGTATACAAGCAGCGGCATCAGCACCACCAGCCCATTGTCTGCCTGTACCCCCCCACCATTCACTCTCTCCTGCACTTCCTCAATTGGTTTCATTTTCACACCTTTCTATTAGTTGCGCCACCGATGCCTCTCCCTCTCCCTCCGCGACACGGAGCGGTCTGCGGGAAATTCAGTTTCCACTTGAGCGGTCCAAATAATTCAAGAACATAGAAGAACAATTTAGGAGAACGATGTGATGATCAAAGGAGGCTCTTCACTTGGGAGGGTGTTCTGAGCTGAACCTCCCTCGCTTCTCCATCATTATGTTAGATTCCTACTGCCTTGTGAACATCATGATTACTGTGGGTTCGAGTTCACTGGTAATTGGGACGTAATCACTGGCAGCCAAAGTAAGATATTCCAACTTGAAAATAATTGTATTTAAAACACTATTGTTCTTTCAGACAGATATTTAATACATCTACACTTCATCAGCGCTAAGGAACGGGTCATCAATTGACCAGTTGCTGCAGTAGAGGACGATGTCTTCGGCATCAATGGTACACTCTCAGAACTACTGGTGTGTGTCCCGGGCAGAGCACTCGCCGCATAGCGGCGAGCAGAGCCTGAGGAAATTGCCTTTCACATCACTGCCAATGTGAATTTCACTTATCCTTCTACCACTTACCAGACGCCCCTCAAAGCCGACTTAAACTGCAGCGGAGACAAGTAGAATATAGAATGTTCCTTTTGTGCTCCTGCTCTAAAACCTCCTGATTAGAACGCAAAATCAGAGCTTCCTTTTCGGTTATTCTTTTGTAGCACTAAGTGGGGCTCAAAGTTGGAGAGATTTCACTTTTTGTGGACAATGCGCACGGCCGTGGGCGTGTGAGGGATTGATATTCCCTATAATAGCTTGCCAGTGGGCATGAAAATACCTTTCACCGTTCAGCAATAATAGGCGGCCCATACTGCAGGGGACAGTATATAGAGGAGCTGACATTGGTCTGTAACAAGGCAGAAATGAAGACGGTGCAGTCGCTGTAATGCAATTTGGAGTTAGTGGTGCATGGACACAGGGAAAACAAAATCATAAAGATGCCGTTTGAATGAGCTCCGCGACATCCATAACTACCTACCTCTAAAACCCCTGTAATGGTATGGAGCCACTGCTCTAATTGTGCCACTTTTTAGTGCGTGATGGAAAAGGAAATTGCCTGAAGATGGGACGAGTTCTTTTCTTACTCATTGCCTTTCCTCTCTGATGTCGGAAATATTGAGTTGTTTCAGATTGGAGTAAAGCGTAATTATAGCTAGACTCATCAGGATGCAGCAGATATTTTGTTTTACTGCTTCTCCGTGTCCTGACATTTGTCAGCTAGGATGCAACTGTGGAGCAGAGTCCCAGCGTTCCTTCACCTTCCCACTCCGCCGCTTGATGTTCGGGCAGCGTCTGGTGTTGCCCTCCTGTCTGACTCCCTCCCAGCCATGGTCAGACGCTCGGCCTGGCGCGTCCCACCATCTGTTTGTGCTGGTTGACATTTGGCCGGAGCCAAAACAGAGTCCTTCACTTCAGTGGGGCTCCGGCGTATTTGCATTCTGTCTTTGCTGCACGGCACGAGGGCGGATCTCAGCTTATTTTCTGGGGGAAGATGTTTGAACACGTGAGAGGGGGTGGAGAGATATTATGATCGTTTCTCTTGTCATTTGACTTCTGCGCGTAGCTTTGTGACGGTACAAACAGAATTCACCAAGTTAAGATAACCGCATCTAGAATCTGCCACGTTTAAGATGAAAACCAGTGTGATACCACACATGCTCAAACCACAACACTGCGAGGAGCGAGGCTCACTTCAAACCCCCGCGTGTGGCCAGTCTGTTTGCATCCTTCTCCAGAAGGGGGCAGCAGGCCTTCAAGTTGAGTGAGAGCTGAGGGGGGGTGGGAGAGAATGGAAAGTCACATTCACAGGTCATTTAATCTCTGTTTTGTCATGGGCTGGGCCTCCGGAGCTGCTTCTCTGCCGCGCTCACTGAAACAGAGAGATTCCTCATGTTCAGAATAGAACAGTTCTCATCTGCCTCCAAGAATTTCCTCTGCGTGTGTTAGCAGGAGGGCTGGCTGCCTGAGCCTGACTGCGGTATTTACTCCGCATTTAACCTTTTTTGGAAGAGGAGGGTGTTTTTTTTAGTGTCATTGCTAAGGGTAACACAAGAGTCGACAACTCTGGGCTCACTTAGGAGGGCTAAATGGATTTCGACCGCCATGTTTTGTTGCCGCACCCGTGCTGTTATCGCTGCATTCACAGACGTGCCATCCTACACTGTGTGTCTGTATGGATTACAATGTAGCGCTTCACAGCATTGCAGTTGGGAAAAGAAAAACATTTTTACATTTATTTTTGCACTTGTGAGTGTTTTTGTCCCATAAAATTTGAGCTTATATGATCACAGTAATGTACATGCTGGCTGAGATTTTACCCGCTAGTTAAGTGGATTGCACCAGTGCATCCACATCAGGGGTTTCCATGGCTATTTCTGTCTCTCAACAAAATTGCAGTCCTGTGCTCTGTTTGTCAGAGCACAGGATAGGATATGGAGGATATTTCCTGAATTTTGCTGTCGTATGAATCAGATGTTTTTGCTCTCCACCCGCAGTTTAGTCCAGTTTATGTTAAAAATCGCAGAATCGAGGATGGTGTAGTACTTAGCCGAGTGCAGAGGGTGAATGTGAAGCTAAACACCGCATAAGGAAGGAGATGTGAGAGATGCACATGGCATACAAACATATCAGCGTTTTGCTCAGCTCCCAGCTGTAAGCCTGACACCCTACATTCCTCTCCCCTGCTCCTTTAATCTTCTCTGTGCTCGCCTTTTGTTACGTAAAGGCTGAGATTGAGTGCGCTCGAGGTCGCAGCGCAGGTAATGGAACCAGCAGGAGGTCAGAGGCAAGAGAAGGGAGTGGGTAAGGTGAAGGACGTGCGGCTTTGTGCCAATCCGCAATGTCCTGGTGAGGGTGAGGGTGGGTGAGGGAGTTCTCTCAAGCCCCATTTTAGCCAAGCACCAGTTCAAACTGGATTGTGCTTCTCAGACCTGGAGCTGTACATCTGATAAGCCTCTGCTTGCCAAGAGAGCAGGTTAATTATATATACTGTATATATATTTGTGTGTGTGTGTGTGCGTACACAAAATACAAATGCACACCAAATGCTTCAATTTCTATGTGACTAGCAGTTATAACTAGTCATATTGTAATAATTAATGGTTGTCATAGAGATGGCTTTGGTTCAAGCATCTGTTCGATAGATGAATGGTGGACATTGGATCACTCGTTAGGCTTTGATTGAATTTGGTAGAATTTTTGTTAATTTGATGAGAGTGAATTTGATATATCGTTTTTTGGTGAGCCGTGAAAACACAACACCTAGTTTACGTGAAAAGACATTTTCAGTCTAAGCGTAGGTTTTGGTTACATTTTGAAAACCACTTATTTCACCTGTGACCTATTTGCTGGGCGATCCAATGCTGAAATAGAGGTGTTACTGTAACATTGTATCGCACATTCCGTCTAGATTCCCCACCACCGTGGTCACAGGAGAAAGTTAGGGCAAACAGCTGCGAGACACTTTCACTGCATTAACACAAGTTCCCTTCTACATGCTGTTCTGACAAACCCCCCTTAAAGCAAGCCCAGGGCAATCGTTTGCATTCTTATCAGTGCATGCACCACAGATACCATTGATCCCGCATCCATTTAACCGCCGCCAAGAACAGCAGAGAACACGCACTGTGCAATGAGCAACGTCTACAAAGACGCGACATCGGCTCGCCACCGTGAC
>OMPJ01004081.1:1721-12096 GCA_900312935.1 Carapus acus | reverse complement strand
GCCACCGTGACAATCTATGCTGGTTTCCCGGGGAAGCCGATCGGCGATGTGATCTCCGCTGTTTGAGCGGCAGCTGCATTTTCTTCTGCACATTATCGGCAGGGCTGGGAAAGACTGCCTCTGCTGTCAGTGTCGCAAGCGCAGCTCTGAGGAATGGGGAAAATCCTTTGTTCGGATAAAGACGCCGCACTTTCCCTCTCTCAAATCAAATCTCGTCAGTTTCCCTGGCAGTCCGCGCGCACCACTGGCTCCTCCAAGAACTTGTTTTTGAAAAGCCCTATGCCTTTAGTGGGAAAAGGTTTGATGTGTTTTCTGTTTCCATGGTGACCCCTCGGCACAGTACATTGGAATAATGAAAGGCCGCAAGAATAGTGTGCAACCTCCACGTTTCATCACTTGTGGAGAAGGAACACAACCTGGCGCTCGCCCTCCCGAATGTCGCTTCCCCACGCCAACTCGGGGCTTCTCGGGCACTGTCTAAGATGGGGGGGCTGCTTGCACAGGGACGAAGCAAGGAACGACAAAACTCCATGTCTGTCTCTGTCTGTCGGATGCGTCCTTTATCTAATTGACATTTGCTGGCTCGAGCTCAGCCCAGCTCCAGAGAGAAAGCAGAGTCAGAGTCAGACACAGATGGCTTTTTCTCTCGCCATTCTGTCTAGCAGGAGCTTCGAGGGGGAATAAATAGTCTCTAAGTCTTCATTCTATTTTCTGGGGTCCTCAGAGATGAGGCTGCCTAAGCAAATGTATGAGACATCAGCGAATGTGTCACAAATGTCATAAACAACCTCCTCACCCCACCCATTCATCCACATTCTGTCTGTGGATGATTAATTCTTGATAGCAGTTTTACTTTGGCTCGCATGTGTTTGAGGGTCTTGCCTGCCGACTAAGTCAAAGGAACAATGCAAAAAAGAGTCGGTGCCATTTAAGACAAAGCCTGCGTGAGGGAGTAGAGGCGTAGGTGTAGAATTGATGGGTGAGAGAAAAAGGCAATTGCTTTGCTGAAGCCTACCAGAGGTGCGTCAGCCACTGTGTCCAAACAAGAACGCGTACGTCTGTGTGGCGATGAGAGGGTTCTCCAGAAGCTGTGCGCCAGAATCACTTAGAGACAACATTTTTGTACAGCTCAGACCTTCATCTCTGTATTTTCTCCTCACTACCTTCTCGTTTTGTTTTGTTTTGTTTTTTTCTTTTCTTTCCTTTTCAGCAGGCAGTTCAGAGTTAACACGTAGGCAGCGCACAAGAAGAAGGGATCTGAGGCTACAGTCAGCAGATGACGGTGACAGAAATGGCACGGAGGCGAGAGGTTCCCATGTGTGGGCTCCGCTGAAGTACCACTCCAAAATAAGGGTGCTGTGACTGAGCAGGGTGGGTAGGGGGGAGCTGGGCGCAAGGGAAAGCAGGAGTGGGCACTGTGGAAACACGTATCCTCGGTGACAAGCCTCCCGCGAAGGCTTTGACCTGCACCAAAGCAACAAAGTGCTCAGCCTTCGAACAAAGTTTGCACCGCAGTGGTGCAGCATTTCACGGCTCTGTATTTATTTTCAGCCGAGGTGGTTTGATCGATAAGACGAGGCTGTGCTGCAACTCATTCAACGATGAAAAAAAACAAGGTGTAGGGATGCAGTTTTACATGCAAATTTACAGAATAACCCGCTTGTTTGGGATGTTTGAAGGTTTGACTCGCAAATGGCTCGTCAGCATGGCTGCTGTCGTCGGCATAAGGCTGGCTGAAGTTGGGCGTTTTGGTGTCTCCGTCGTTAGCTGTTTGGCGACGACCGCATTACGTCACCATGTTGACTCCCACAGCTTTTCAAATCAATCACCTTGAAAGGCACGCGTATTTCTCGCTCTCGTCATCCTTCAGAGCTGGCAGATCGTTGACATTTCAGCTGGAATGTCTGCCATCAAGGACAATCTTGCAAGCTGCTTCTTGACAACAAGGCAGCGTCGAGGCAGTCAAAGCAGAAAACCGAGCTGAGTGGTTTTGGTGCCATGTGGCCTCTCAGAGATGCTACATGTACACTCTACGTACTCCTCTTCTGGCCCGATACACATTGCCATGTCCCTGCCGCCGCCGGGTCCTAATTAGACTTAAGGTTAGGATCTGACCCTACCCTTGTTCTTAGCTTAATAGGCTGACCTCTCCCTCCTTTACGGGCCTCTTGCATTTCTACACTTTCTTGTCCACTGCAGTTATTTGGCAGTGCCCTACAATCGGGATTAGCAATGAAGTCACCCAGCACCCTTGCTTCTCCCCTCCTGTGCCCCCACCTGTTTTTCTTCTTCCCATACAGTTCCCTCACTCCCTCCACAGAGTGACATTTATTAATTAAATATGGTGTACTGCCGCAGGATGCACTTCCCTTTCCACTATCTCCAGACACTAATAATTACATTGGCATTTAACTCCGTGATAAGCCAACCCTACGGCCTTTATGAAATGTTCCCTGGGACCAGATACTGAGTAAAATATAGACTGATGGCAATGCTGCATATTGATCCATCTGCCTGCTTGTCTTCTCGCTTTTATCTGGGGGAGAGACACTCTTTTATTAGCAGGGAGTCTAACACGTCCAGATTTTTATGTCATTAAAGGCTGACGAACAGAACAGAAGCGGAGGAGGTCGATTTTAACAAAGTTACATCCGAGAATGACTGACGAGGGTATTGTTGGTAAATGTAAACATCCAAAGAGGCAAACACATTTGCTGTTGCCACAGAATGCGAAACGTTTTACACCAGTTAGATGTTTGAAGGTCACTTTTCTTAAGGTGGGCATACGGCATGTATGTAATCAAAATGCCACAAAGTACATCTCAGCCCCGCTGTCTCATTAAAAGCTATTTTTCCCATCACCTCTTTGTATTGACTGCTTGGACTCTCTTTTGATATAAGTTAATATGGAAGTTACAGATGATAAACAACCGCAAGCATTGTGACATTGTCTTTACTTTTTCATTCAAACAGTCCTCCAGTGTCTATCTGTTGTCCCTGAAAGAAAAAAAGAACAAACCAAACCTCCACTAATGGAGACAGGGATGTGAACAGTAAACATGAACGCTCACACATCCCTTTAAGATGATGATGTAGCAGATCTCAGTAGATCGATCTCCCCCGAAAGCCTCACAGCATTACTTTTTGATTTGGTTTCACCTAGCTTCACCGCTGGTGGTCTAATCAGGCAGCTTTATTATGCTATGACAATGTAGCCAATCGGCTTTGAGTCGCAATTACTGTAAACATGCATTTAGATCGCAAGACACTGGCCTCAGTTGCTTTCAGACGCATTTCAGTAAATGATCCTCATCTAGTCACCATCTATTTCCTGTAGTTATCACCCATTGTCATATTCTTCTCAGAGTTCTCAGAATTATTGTTTTCTGTGACACACTCACCTGCTTAATGTTGTATCTCCAAAGATGATAAACCAACACCGCCTGTTTGGAACGAGATTTTCTCCTGACGGATGAAGGGGAATTGTTGTGCCTATTAGGGAGCTGTCGCTCTGGGTTCTCCTTGAATAATCTCTTATCGCAAAATTAGGCTTCCAGAACACTGAAGTATTTCTCCAGAATGGTTTGCAGCTGAAATGGCGAGAATGGGTGCAGCAGTGTATCAGTGGGCCTTCAAATTGGACCCTTAGACTCGAGGGGATTGTGTGTACCCTCACTATCGGCTAACACTACCACGTCTACTGCCTTGGGAAATCTTGGTGCCAGATCCATTACTTTGGTCAATGTTTTCATCCGTCTCTGCCGAGGAGCCCGAAACAGGATTGCTCTCGATGTTCTGTCTATCCTGAGCAACAATGCCCAGGCTGCAGCAGCAGCGGTCGTTACAGGAAATACGACCCAGCAGAAGATGGGGGTAGGGTTGGGGAGTGGTGGGGGGTGGGAGTCTGAAAAACAAAAAGCTGCTCGATGCTTATGCCCAAGCAGGCATAAGCGGGTGGCTGGCGCCTTTATGATCATTTGTGATATGTTGGTGACAGCAGACATCCCCTTTTTTTTTTTTGCATGTTTGCCCTCCTCCTTTCCCTCTCTACATGTATCTGTAAGCTAATGCATTTCATAAGTCTGACTAGAAACCCAATATCATCTTCCCAGGTGGATATGGGCGGTATTTGTAGACGCGTGCTTCTGGGGATAGCTGGATCTATCAAATAACACGGCACAGTATGTAACTACGTTATTTGATCCCTCCTCGGGCTGTAAGGCAATATCTTTGCATAGCATTTTTATCTGCCGCGGTGACGGCGTGGCTAAATCAAGTGCAGAGTGGGTGAATTGTCTCGTAACGCAGGTTCAAGTACAACTCGCACATTAACTGTACTGTTACATCGGAGCCACCATCCATATCATATCATTTTGCTGTTTCTCATCTGAGAGCCTGAGATAGATTTTGGATGAGATTTTGCCCACATTGCTCCATTTTCATCTGGTTTCAGTATTTCAGAATGCATCCCTCCCTATTATAAAATCTCCACAAGTGAGCCCATAGAAGCACAGTACGAACGAATCATTCTATTCGCACAGATTCAGATTTCATACCACTTCTCTGTTCGCATTTTAAAGAATTAACTTTAAAATGAGAACACAACAGATTATCCCTGTCCCTCTCCTAGGGACAGGGTTAATCTATTTTTTTTCATACGTGTATCTTGATATACATAATATTATCTTCCTAGGGAAGCACTAACATCACAAATTGGAAATAATATGTTGATATGTACTATACAAAATGTATCTCGTGGCCATACAATAAGCTTTTCATGTGACGTCATCAGAGTAATTGGCCAGAGTTAGTTTGATGCAGCTCCTGACTTGTTATGGGTGATTAAAATGAGATTTTAACTCCATCATAATTTGTCCACAATGCTGCTTGTAAAGCTGCGCATGATTCAAAGGACGCTTTTATCTAAGTAGACGCGTGAGTGCTGCAATTTCGAAGCATCGCGTTTTAAACAAGCAGAACGTGCACTGCAAAGACAGCAGCGCACCCATAGACATGGCAGACCGCAAGCCCCGGCACCTGCTGCCCATTTTGGAGCTCTACGTCCACAGTTGTGCCTATTAGCTTGGCTTAATTGTGCATCGCACGGAAAGGTCAGTGCGGTGATACGCCGCTGCCAAGATGCACTGCGGGATGACAACGTTTCAAACAAATACACACCTGGAGTTATACCACCTCCTGCCCTCTGCGCCACTCTCTCCATTCGGGTGTACCACAGCAGCAGAGTCCCCTTTTACAGTTGCCCTCTGGACCCCGCTTAAGTTGCTGCGACTGATGGGGCGTTGGTCGGTACGGCCCGCCTCACTGACTTCCATTCTGGCCCGGCAAAAAAAGCAGCAGATGAATCCGCTTGTCACAGTCCAACCTCTTTCCTCCCCCTGCCTTCCTACCACCGCCGCAGAGGCTTATGTGTAGTCAGATGGACGAATGATCTGTTTGTCCTGCAGTGAATTAAAAGACGCGGTATCTACGGATAAATGCAGCCGGCTCCGCAGTGAATAATATTTGACTTCTATCAGCAGTAAACTTCTCTGTTTGGCTGTAAAGCTGATTTAATGAGAGTGGCTGGAATAGATAAGCAGATAGGAAGAGGAGATTATTGGGAGGTGAGCTGGATGGTAGATGAACGACGTGCGGTTTATTATCAGTTATGTAAGACCCTTTTTACAAGCCCTTTACCTGTGGGCGCTGCAGTCACTGTGCAATTGGATGTGATAAAGATTTGGGTCAAAACATGCGCATTGTGGAGCGACAATACACTCGCAGCCCATCGTGTATGACATTGCATGATGGATTTTGGCTGGGAGAACCATTTGAGACACAGAGTGATATATGACAGTCTAGGGTAAACCTGTCCCAATGCTAAGTTTGATTTACTCCCGTCTGCATGATGTTTGAAAGGCACCAGGGTCTGTGTTTCCGTGGCAGATTCTGCCCGCATCTTAAGCCTCTGCTGTGTCCTCGTCTGCAGGCTTTGCTAGGAGGACGCCGTCAAGTGGACCTGGCCTTGTTCCAGGTGACGCTCTGGGACAGCCTAAAGGACGGAGACAGGTTGAAGGTGAGCTTCACCATCTTGCAGTCCCTCCATCCCCGCTCATTCTATCTCCCCTTTACGTTTCTTCCCTGTCATCATACGCGCCGCATTTTATTGTGATGCCGTATCCTCGCGTGCCTTTTTGAAATCACACATCTCCTTTGCATTTTCATCCGTGTCCATCGGCTCGGAGGCTACATCAACGCTGACAGTTTATATGAACAATGTGTTAGGAAATCAAATGAGATACTCACATCACACCTTCAAGCATCCGACATGTCAATATCAATGTGCAAAACGTTTAGAAGGCATATGAGGTGCAATCCATCATAACTGATGTACTATACAAGTATAAATTACAGTGCAGAAACTATGGAGGGGAAAGGTGGCTTGAGAAATGTATGTTAAAATAGAAAAATGGAACAGAATGCCTTCATTGTTATTGTGCCGCACTACTAAATCATGGCACTACAAAATTTTTCCACAACTCCGGTTTAGCTATGTACCGTGTAACTACAGTATGGACCTATTTACAATAATACCCCCCATTGAGGAGAATTCATAGCCAGGTTTTGAATTGTTATAAAGGTTTTTTGTACTTTTTTCCACCCTGATACTTGGAATAAACATGGATCAGCATGTTCCGAGTGCAAAAAATACCCACTTAGCGATGGCATGAATGGAGCTATTTTGCTGCCATTCTTTCATTGGCTCTATCGCTCATGGTTTAGCAGAACACAAGTCACTGAGTTTCTTATTTGAGGGCACTTACCTCTTGTGCACAGTAGTTTCACTATAAAATGCAAAACAATTCGTAGGGTTGAAAAAACTGCTAAAATAAATCCAAAAATGGTTAAGTGGTAGGCTGCAGGTGAGAAAGTGGCTACATTTTTCTCCGCCCTTGACGGACAGAGCTAATAACCCATAACACTGTCCCCTATCGAGTGGGAGCGAGCACAACGTCCATAAATTGGCATATTTTCTTCCAAGCCTAAGTTGATAACCTGGGCGTTTTCATCAGCGAAAGCCTGAAAGAAAATGTCCAAGCACCCCCGCCTCCCCACGTCCTGTCTCCTGAGCCAGAGACGCGGCGGGGCCTGAGATACCATCCTTTCATTTCCGCTCCTCCTGATAAAAAAAGATGAGGGAGAGCGGGCGAAAGTGAGGCCTATCGGCGGGCAGCGGTGATTGAGTCCCTTCACTAAGCCACAGAGAGAATCTGCTCAAATAACCCACTCAGCCGATAAGAAGCTCGTCATTTCCATAGACAAAAACACAGAGCTTCAGATTAGATTTTGCCGCCTGCCCGGTTTATCTTGCTGTTGCTCCATCGTTGAATTTCAGCTACAGTGCGAGAGCCTCTGCCTCATATTTTCCCAAAAACACGCTCCTAGTAGGTGAACGCTTTGATATTGGTGGCTGCTTGCAAAAGCTATTTTGCATATTGTTTCTGTGCTTGTTGTCCGTAGGGTGTGAAGGAAAGAAGCTCGCAAAAGATACAGAGAAGTCTTCATTTATTGTACTTTCTGAGTGTTTTTCTTCAGCATCACTGTGAAAAGTGTTGCCGCTTCAGGAGCTTGTGTTTCATAAAGTTTCTGACAGCCTTTGGAGTTAGTCAAATGGCATTCAAAGCAGCATTGCAGTAAATATGACAGCTGGGTACGTTGGCAGCATCCCACAATGTTCCACGTACAATGGTTTGATGCTTTGAATGGTTACAATGGTGTATAACTTCAAACTAAGTAGCACACATCATCATATTAAAGCACTTTGGCTAAATGACTTTACCACTCCCTAACCTTTCTCCAGCAAGAAATGGTAGAAGTGTCATTCCAGTCACCCAGCTATTGTCAGGTAATCACTGTTTTTGCATAACCAAAACAATAACAAAGTTCCAATTGCCCCCGTTTGCCTGCGCTGCATTGTTTTCATCTGTTCTTGTCCTGTCACGGCACCTTGAGCAAACCAATCAGGAAAATAAGACTGAAAAGAGGCGATATCGCAACAAAATGCTCTCACAGAAAATAAGCGCCGAGATGAAGGAGGAAACATTGTTTTGGTCAGCTGGGATGCCTTTCATTCTGCTCCCACCCTTTCTCTCAGACTGGCAGTTTCCTGAAGCAGTGGAGGTTTTGATTTCTTACGTGCCCAAATGGTAATCGTTGGCATTTCTTGGAAAGTGGTTAGTATTTCAGGCAGTCGGTGCAGTACAGCTCCAAGCAGCAGACTGAGTGTCTCCTTAATGTCTCCTGAATGTTGAGAAATCTTAAGTCACATTTTTTCAAGTGGAGCAATGTGCCAAAGCGAGGACGGGTAACCATCACGGACGTGTAACCGCCATCACCTTCCCATCACGCGGTAGTGTTGCAATCTCGTATGAGGGCTGCTACAAGAGGAGATCCCACTTCATTTTGCACATCTGATATTAAGATTCTCCCGCCTTTATGGGATTAGAAATCAGGTCCTTCTATGTATGGCACTTCAAGATGACTTCCACACTCAGACCCTCGTGAGATGCCGCTAAAGCCACTTGTGAGGCCTCAAGAATCCATACCACTCATCCGCACACCCGTCACCATTTCATCAGACGTCCCTGTCATATCCATTGTGGGTGCCTCATTGTCGTCTCCCTGCTGCTATGCGTACACTAAATCCTTTGCATTTTCTTCACGCCAACGCCAACATCAAAACTCCTCATCAAAAAAGTATTGCTGTGAAATGTTGACAGACTTGACCTTTTCCCTCACACACACACACACACACACACACACACACACACACACACACATTGGGGGGGCTGGCTTTTGTTGTGTTATATTGAAGCGCTTGGCAGTAGCTATGGTAGCTAAGGATGCTGTTTTTTTTTTTTCCTTGGGTCGCCATTCTTCACTGTGCCATGTCCTTACATAATATGCATCCCAGCAACGGGGGCCGTCACAAATACAATGGCCATGACAGTACTTTCTGTCTCTAAAGCATGCGGTGCTAGTGACTCACTGCACATCTCCAGCATCCTAATTAGACTTTGATTAGACACCCGTATGCATGTGAATTTCTACATATAAATGGACTGTCGCGTCAGATCAGACAGTTTGTCAGACAAAGTTGCATTTCTGTGAGCGTTGTGGGGCTGCAGTCTGCCTTCTGTTGTGCTGCATTCTGTTGTGTCTAGATGTATTAGTCATGGCATTGGCATCGGAGAATATGCATTACCAGAGCAAAGATAAAATGTAGGAGGCAGGTTCAGAAATTGTGACCTTGTCCACATTGTTAAGTGGACATTTCCTTGACATCTACTGAATAAAGAAAGAGAATGATGAATGGTGAAAATCTAGACCATTTTACAGTAGGTTAATAACTGTGTTAGTTTTGCTTCATACTGAAGTTGATGAAATGTGACTTTCCTTGATGTAAAAGACAAACAAACACCAGCATTGTGTACTTTTGGATCTTACAAATCAAGGACAGAATTATGTCTTAAACAACAACAGCAACCCTGTTTAGGTATGTGAACATGAGCAAATGGGTTAATTTGTTTCCAGTAAAGAACTCTGCTCCCTTGAGCTATTTGTAAAAAAAAAAAAAAAAAAAAAAAAAAACATGCCTTACGTACGTATAGCCAACGCATGGATGACGATAATAGGATTCCAATGTAAATGTGTGCTCAGGCTCATCCTGCGATCAGATCTCTGCCACGAGCGGCATGGTATAATTGAAGAATGCACATTGCAACGTTGGTCCGATAACATCTGCACATAAGTTGCCCCACTTTGTCCTCCAGGCTTTGCTCCCTCATTGGCTCTAATTCATTCTCATCCGAGGCCGAATCCTGCAAGCCAGTTTAGTGATAGCCTGAGAGCATTACGTAATAGGTTGACGCATTTTGGAGCGCAGACGTGTAACAACCTGGCTCCCGAGAGCCAATAGCAACCAGGGTGGCATCCAAAAAGCCCACGACGCCTGTCGACGAAATGTCCTAACCGGAGGCAGACGCCAACGTACCCCAAAGTAGCCTAACCCTCGCTAATGAGGTTAGTTTCAATGATTCATTCATAGTCGCAGGAAGGAAATCTGAGAGCAAGCAATCAGCAGTGGAAACAGCGAGATGCCTCCACCGCGGTTTGTATTGTAAAAGAGCGCAAGATGAGCACAGCTGGCCAGGGAAGGAGAAGCAAAAGCCTGCTGCGACTGTTTAGAGAGAGCAACAGCAGATCCTCGTGTTTGGGGGATTTCAGCTTTTATACCGTGGAGGCTGTCATGCTGTTGCAAATGCATTTGTGTGAACATTTAATGGACCCCCTGCTGATCTGCCAGCCGCACTCC
>OMPJ01004079.1:1594-15767 GCA_900312935.1 Carapus acus | reverse complement strand
AAAGGCTCTCTCTCTCTCTCTCTCTCTCTCTCTCTCTCTCTCTCTCTCTCTCTCTCTCTCTCTCATGAACTCTGGCATTAGAGGACAAGTGGGCGTGGCCTCGGTTAGGGGACCAAGGCCTTGGTCAAGGGCCTGGTACCATAGGTCAACACAATCAATAGGACCAGCAGCTGCTCAGAAGCTCTGACCAGAAACTCTGTAAAAACTGTACTCTGACTTTTATTTTGAAACTGTCCCTCACAGAAACCAGCGTCCATTCGTCTGCACCCAGAGGACCAACCTCAACATGCACCTGCAGGTCCACACGGGCGAGCGGCCGTTCCAGTGCCACCTGTGTGGGAAAACATGGAGGACACAGGGTAACAGGACGTCGCATTAAAAGGACGCAAGGAAGGAGGACAGGCCTCGGCGCACTCCCATGTTTCGCTTTAATTGTGCGTCTCTGGTTGCAGCGGGCCTGGACAGACACGACTGCGCTCACATGGACGAGCCCGGAACCGCTGGCTGCACCACCACACGCTCGGGCCGCACGGTCCGTGGTCCCCGCAGGCTGGCGGGAGAAAGCCCCTCCACTGATCCCGAGGGGTCTGGTGGGTGGAGCCTGCCGGTTGCCATGGAAACAGATGGTTTGCAGACCACTGCGGACACAGAGGTCCAGTTTATTTCTATCATTGTTGAATAAACGAGTTTTTCCACTGATGTCCGAGTGATCAATCTTTGTGTCAGGCTAGTGAGCCGCATATCAACGCGACCGACCCAACAGCAAACCACGAAGACGAGGACAAGGACGACGGAGATGAGGACAACTTCGGGATTAACAAGGACTCTGATGAAGAGTACCTGCCGGACGCCCCGGCTGGCTCAGCCTCTGCAAGACCCAGGGCCAAGGGCAACGCGGACACAACAGAGAATGGAGAGATGGCGGACGAGTCCAAGAAAGGCAGCGTCCAATGTCCAACCTGTGGGAAGTCCTTCAAGAGCAAATACTACCTGAAGGTCCACAACAGGTTGGGTATTATTATTATCATTGTTATTATTATCGTTGTTGTTGTCATTTCTTCCATTTGTTCTGCTTATGTTTTGGTCAAACGCTTTTTAAAATTCTTTAATATACACAAATTTTGATATTTTATTCAAGTGAATAATTTTCAACCATTAACTCACTCCTTATCGTCCCACTTTTGTCTCTCCAGGCGACACACGGGTGAGAAGCCGTTTGTGTGCCTAAAATGTGGGAAGAGGTACTTCAGGAAGGAGAACCTGCAGGAACACGAGTTCAGAAACTGTTCCAAGGTGCAGGTGAGCGTCGCCTCTGAGGATTTATCGCCACTGTGCCAACTAAACTGCAGAATTTCTGGGGTTTTCTAGGTTTGACCCACAGAAAACACTGTGAGTCACTGGACTTTCATTCCTTCATTCACTCCTTTGTCTTCCTGCTGTCTTTCTTTCGCAGACGTTCTCCTGCACCATGTGCTCAGCAACGTTCCCGAAGAAACAGGAGCTGCGCGTGCACGTGGTGTCCCACACGGGCAACATGCCCAACAAGGTACCACAACCTCCAAGGTTTACAAGCCGAAGGCATGTGAAATAATTCTATATTGTTTGTCTTATTTTTATCTCATTTAGTCTTATTACTACAACATGTGCTTTTATTTTAGAAATTTTATATTTTTGATGAAATGTTATTTTAGTTTTTACATTAATTTCTTTTATTCCAGCACAAACCGTTTAAAATAATTATTTACAGTGTTGTGATGTCATTTTTTACAGTGTTCATCTTGTCCTGAGCAATTCATGCACAAGAGGGACCTGACCAACCACATGATCAAAGTCCACGGCTTCCCCAAACCACACGCCGTGAGTCTCTCTCTCCTCCCTCCCTCTCTCCGTCTCTGACTCCTGTGGCTGCAGTCCTCAGACTTGGTGTCGTTTTTTTACAGTGTGTCCAGTGTGCCAAGTCCTTCCTGACGCGGACCGAGCTGCGCATACACGAGGCGGCCAAACATCGAGGCGAGAAGCCGTTCGTGTGCGAGGAGTGTGGCCACCGAGCGTCCAGCAGGAACGGCCTGCAAATGCACATCAAGGCCATCCACAGGTTCTGACACTCACTGTGATCTCTGGCATGATAGGACAAGTGGGCGTAGCCTCAGCTAGGAGCCTGGACGAGCAGTCAGGGGCTCACTGCCTTGCTCAAGGGCCTGGTACCATAGGTCTACACCAACCAATAGAACCAACAACTGTCCAGAAGCTCTGACCAGAACTTCTATCTGCTCGGTTGTATGAGACGGTTTGTAAATATTTGTTCTTTTATTTTGAAACTCACCCTCTCAGAAACGAGCGCCCATTCGTCTGCACGCTGTGCGGCCACGCCTTCACGCAGAAGACCAACCTCAACATGCACCTGCGGGTCCACACGGGCGAGCGACCGTTCCAGTGCCACCTGTGTGGGAAAACCTTCAGGACGCAGGGTAGGAGGACGTCTCACGAGAAGGACGCAGGGAAGGAGGACAGGCCTCTGCATGCTCCCATGTTTCCCTTTATTTGTGCTTCTCTCTGCTCTCAGCGAGCCTGGACAAACACCACCGCACTCACACGGGCGAGCGTCCCTTCGGCTGCGAGTTCTGTCAGCAGCGTTTCACGGAGAAAGGGCCGCTCATACGCCACGTGGCCAGCAAGCACCAGGAGGGACGCCCGCACTGCTGCTACATCTGCAGCAAGACCTTCAAAGGTCTCACACACAGACACACACTCAATCACACACACAACTTCACACTTGTATCATCAACCCACATTACAGATTTTATAAGTACAGGAACTCAAATATCCAATATGGAGGTTTGATGAATCACAGTATATAATTAAACACATATAATCACGTTTTACTTTTATAAAATTGTATTGAGAAAATTTTGTATTTTACCTACAGTATACAGATATGAAAATTCAAGTTTTCATGAAAAGATTGTGTCAATACAGTATTTACTTAATGAAATTTAATTAAATATATTTTACCATATGTTTATTTAGGACATACAATATTTTGTTAACACACATTTTATTTGTAGATTTATTTTAGAAATTATTTTTGATGAAATTCTCAATAAAATAAGTTTTCTTAAAATAAGATAAAAGAAAACTTTGTCGGTTTCTCAGTATTCTAATTGAGAATATAGAATACTTATCGTATATATTATATGTATGTATATTTTAGAAATAATTCCTGTCTCAATAAAAGATTTTTTTTATGAGAACAAACTATGTAAGAGAGAGGAAAAAAAAACTTCTTGGATTTCACCATATTTGTGACTAGGATATACTGTACAATACTGTCATACCTGTCCTGCCCTCACTGTGTCTGTCCTCAAGTTGCAGTGCCTGAATCAAATGCGTCTGTCTCGTGTGTGTCCTGCAGCCATGGAGCAGCTGCGCGTGCACCTGCGTCGCCACAAGGGGATGAGGAAGTTTGAGTGCGTCGACTGTGGGTACAAGTTCACACGCCAGGTGGGCGGAGCCAGCTGTCCTATAATGTTAAGACATATACCAAGAAATACACCATTGGAGCACCTTTCAAAATAAAGCCTCACATACTGCCGTGATCAATGTAATGGAGAGAAAAGAAAAGTCTCTCCATGTCTCGTCCCTTACCCCCTCTCAAACTCCTCCCTCATCCTCTTCTTCCTCCTCCTCAGGCTCACCTGCGTCGGCACATCCAGATCCACAAACGCACTGAGAACTACAACCCTCGGCAGAGGAAGCTGAGGAACGTGATCGTAGAGGAAGTGGACGCGGGCCAAGGCGAGAACGACACGGCCAAAATGGCCGACGATACGGCAACCGCGGAGGGGACGTCGGCGTTCGTCGAGCAGAGCGCCGCCCCGCATCCTGATGCGGTCGCCGTGGCGACCAGCTTCGGTCCCACAGTGAGGGTGGTGATCACCACGAGCGCTGCCCCCACACAGGAAGTGGCCCAGACCCAGGGGCACCTTACGCAAAGCCCAGAAGTGACAGGCTTCACCGTGCAGGAGGTCCTGCAGCCCACACAGCTGGTGGGCCAAGCCCCTCTCTGAGGGACACACCCAGGGAGCTAGTGTGTCCCCACTAGCTTAAACTCAACGGACGCAGTCGCAGACCTGCCTGCAGTTTTATTTTTGGTTACCACACAGTAAAGGACACTTAGAGGTCAACACGCAGATCCATCACATGGGCTTCATGGAAAAAAAAAACCAAACCTACAAAACCTTCACGAAACTAAGATGACGACAGTGGATGTTCAAGAGTGCGGACGCACACGTGCACGACACAAACGGGCCGAGATCCATTGGCGCTTCCAGTTATGACTGCAGGATCGCGTACTGTGTTTACATCCATAAATAAACAGTAAACAGCCACACACCGTTTCATGCACATTAGATGGGCGGCGACTTCACGCAGCAAGATGGCCGACGGTCCCGCCGTGGAGAGTCGGGACCCCAGGGTTTGTAAACGGGACATGCAGACGCCGGGAAATAATAAAAACGACAAATCACTCAGTGCAGCTCGTTTGTCAGCGTTGCTTCTGGCTGGTGAGGTTGATGGAATGTGAGCAGGTTCTGCTGCTGATGTTCAGGGAGGAAGCCGTCCGTTCGGACCGAAAGCGGCTCCACGGCGGCGATTTATTGAAGCTGTGGCCACGGAGGAGGAGCACCTTCCTCCTTCTCGTCTTCTTCCTCAGAGCGGCGTGTCGATGGAGGGAATAGGAAGCGGGCCTGGTGCTGCAGGGCGGGGGTCCAACCTCAGTGCGCCGCGTCCACGTCCTGGTTCTGGTTGAGGTTGTTGAGGTTGTGCAGAGCCACGTGGCGCTGGTGGCGGTGCAGCTGGATGGCGTCCGAGTCGGGCAGGTCCACGGGCTCGAAGGCGCTCGACACCTGCGGCATGAACTGCCGGAAGATGCTGACGCTGCCGTGCCAGAAGGTGGGCTGGGGCAGGCGGCCCGCCGGGCTCCAGGCCCGCGTGGCCGGGTCGTACGCCTCCACCACGTCCGACAGCTCGAACGTGTTGTCGTAGCCGCCGGAGACGAACAGCTTACCGCCCAGCACCGCCACGCTGCCCCCTACGTGCACCTAGGGGAAGAGCACCGGGTGTTCAAAATGTTACTCAAATTGTATTTTTCAATCACTATTATTAGTGTAAACACAATATATTTTCATTCATGTGCCAAAAAGTATTAGTTGTAGTATACGTACAACTATTTTGACATGTTTAATAAATGTCATGAAGGAACTTACTCAGTATTTTCATGAATTCTAGACTATAGAGGGTGACAGCTAAATTTGAGGAGAAAATTAATTCTGTAGATCTTGTAATATGAGACATTTACTGTACACAGAAAGATGGTACACGGAGGATATTGTTAAACATAGTTTCAATTAAAGAGGCGCTCTTTGTTCAAACTGTGCCTGAAAATCGGCAGAACGGCATCAACACAACACCAAGACGACAGTAACATTCGTGGTTATAAAATAAAACATACTCAATTCCTGATTTATTCCTTTGTTGGCCATGACCAGAGTGTGTGTATGATGCATGAAATCTACATTAAAACTACCAGTGGTGTCTTTTTCGCCGCTTAAACTTTCTTAAGCTCCACGTCTGTCTTTTGCACCACTCCTGCTACTCTGCGCCCTAGTGGCCATCAGCCGGTAAAGATCTATAAGTAAGCTGCACCAGTGTGTAAGCACCAGCGAGTTCACGGCCTGAGAAAGAAGTCACTGCTTACAAAGGAAACTTTATGGTAATTATTGAATTTGTATTGTGTGTGTACATGGTACAATTTCATTAATTCATTTTCCAAAAAATTAAATTCAATGAATTCAGAATTAGTTGTTATAACAGTAAGGAAGGTATGGCTACATTCAATTCAATTCAAGTTATTTGTATGGCGCCAAATCATAACAGAAGTTATCTCAAGGCGCTTTCCAGGATGGAGCAGGTAAAGTGAAGTAACACTTTGCTGTCAGTGTTACTTGTCTTGGTGTTTTTAGCACCACATTAGCAATAAGTCATCCTGGGAATAATTCATTTTGTGTTTACTTGTGTTTCCATATGATTTATGATCTGAAACATTTAAGTGTGACAAACATGCTAAAACAGAGAAATCAGGAGGGGTCAGGGGTTACTAACACTAACCTGGGTCATCGGGCTTATTTTGTCCCACTCGTTGGTTTGCGGGTTGTAGATGTCGACCTCGGCCGAGTCATCTCTGCAGAAGCACACACAGGGTCAAAGGTCATGGGATGAACGATCAAAGCCCCGTAAACAAAAAGTGCTGTGGACAAAACAATAACAGAAAAACGCTCCAACATTTAGCATCCTCGTCACCTGATGAAGTAGATGAGGCCGTTGAGCGTGACGGTTTTGGGCGTGAAGGACCACGGCGGCAGCGGGCCGCAGGCCACGGCGGCCCAGCGGTTGGCGTCGGCGTCGTAGCACTGCACGGCCATGGTGTCCTCGCCTGTCAGCGAGCCGATGGCGTACAGCCGGCCGTTGCAGGCGGTGGTGGAGCAGTTGTCCATGGCGTGCAGCATGGGCGGCAGCGCCTCCCAGCAGTCCAGCGCGTGGTCGTAGCGCTCCGTGCTGTCCGACGCCACCACGTACAGCGCCCCCTTCAGGACGCACGAGCTGTGGTACTCGCGCGCCTTCAGCATGGGCGACACCTCCGTCCACTCGTTCACGCTCGACTTGTAGCGCCAGACGCCGTCGTATAGGCGAGAGCCGTCCGAGCCACCTGCCAATGGACACCTGCCAAGTTAGCTTCCTGCTCACCCACCTTGAAAATAACACGTCTACGCCGGAATTTCGTCCTTGAACGTGTCGCTGCTCCTGCAGCTCACAATCCGGACTTTAAGAGGCAGATAATGTTTGATTTACTGGGCTCAGACTCCACATAATCCAGCCAGACAATAAATATAAATATCATGACACGTGGCGGCTATAAAAGGTCAAATATGAAGCTTATGTCAAGACGTCTAAATTTACAGCTGCGCGCCTGCGTCACGGACCCGTTGAGCTCCCGGCTCCCCCTGACGACGGGAGGCCGCCCGGTCCACCTCTAGTCCTGGCAGCACACGCCGTCCCGACTCATCCTGGCGTTTATTTTTACGCTCTCTGCCCGGACGCCGTTTCGCAAGGCGCAGCAGGAATGGAGGCGCGCTGCCAGGAACCTTTTCCCCCACAGCCGCCATGACAGGTGGCGCCACAGAGCCCCCGTAAAGCCGCCCTGATCCCCCAGGAACGTCGGGTGGGTGCAAGGATAGAACAGGTTGAACCTCATGGGAGGACCTGGGGGGCTACGTAACTGACCTTTGACCCTTTTACTCACGCGGTTAGGTTAGCGCTACCTGCTACTTTATCTTAGATTCATAGCGCACAAGCTAATACAGCTTCACCCTTTCCTCAAGTGGGTGGCGTTACCTGCACCTTTTTGTTGTGGTGATGGCAAACAAGCTAACACAATTTGAACCTTTCCTCACGCGGTTAGCGCTACCTGCTACGTTTTCTTAAGTAGATAGCGCACAGGCTAACACAGTTTGACCCTCTCCTCACATGGTTAGCGCTACCTGCTTCTTGTTCTGATGTTCGTAGCACACAGGCTAACATTATTGGACCCTTTTCTCACGCAGTTAGCGCTACTTGCCACTTTTAGTTATGTTCATAGCGCACAAGCTACGTTTGTGCACTATGAATATAACCTGCTGTGTGTTTGTAGCACACAGGCTAACATAGTTTGACTCTTTCCTCACACGGTTAGCGCAACCTGCTGCTCTTTCTTATGTTCATAGCGCACATGCTAACACACTTTTTCACCTGGTTTCCTTTTGTTTTTGTCGTGTCCAGGTGGGCGGAGCCTGCGTACCTGTGACGTACATGTCGTTGCCCAGGGCCGCAATGCTGTAGCCGCCCCCCAGGTGGTCTGGGAACTCGGCCAGGTACCTCCACTGGCCCGTCTGCGGGTTGTAGCAGTCCACGGTCACCAGCTCGTCGCAGTCCTGGTCGCAGCCGCCCACCACCACCAGGATCTCGGCCAGTCCGGTGGAGGGGCGGGGCTTCATGCGGTGGCAGGGCCGGTCGTGGCGGTCGTACTCGAAGGACTGGAAGCTGCGGGCCTCGCTGACCATGCGCAGGCAGGACGGCGACAGGTAGACCAGCGGGTCGCTCTCCACGTGGGCCAGGAGGAAGAACCTCCTGACGAAGGGCAGGCGAACCTGCTGCAGCAGCTCGGGCCAGTAGTGGAGCCGGCGCTTCAGGTCGGCCTTCACCCAGCGCGCCGCTATCTGGTACACCGTCTCCTCCTTGTCCACGCAAAGCTCGTTGTCCGACACAAACTCCAGCAGGCGCTTCCAGGGCAGGCGCTCGAAGTCCGTGCCCTTGGCCAGCTCCATGATGTTCTTGAGGACGAAGCGCCGGGCGCTAGCCGCCAGCTCCCGGCAGGCGTAGGCCTCGGCAAAGTCCTGGATCTCCAGGCAGTTGGTCACGTCCAGCCGCTGCTCCAGGAAGGCGCAGCAGGCCTCCTTGACCGAGGGGAACTGGAAGAGGTCGGCCGTCTTCAGCAGGACGTCCACGTTCTCCTGGGTGACCGTCACGCGGCCCGTGTAGCAGAAATCCACCAGCAGGCCCAGGAGCTCCGCCGACACCTCGTGGAGAACCACGCGGTCCATGGCACTCTCCCGCAGTGTGCCGGCGAACATGGCCCTGAAGTAGGTGCTGGCCGCCGCCAGGACCGTCCGGTGGCAGTGGAACTCGCGGCCCTCGGCGCAGAGGGTGACATCGAAGAACTTGCGCTGGGCCCGGAGCTCGTGGATCCCCCGCAGCAGGTTGAAGGCGTGAGCCGTGTCGAAGAATGGCAGCGTGGACGGCTGCGTCTGCAGGGATGGTTTCTCCATCGCTTCACCTCTCGGCGTGTCCGTGGTGCTGATCAGAGGGCGGCGCTCATCTGAAACGGATCGGAACCACAAACGGAGGATTATCAGGTTGAGAGCTGGTCTATGAGGGGTCTCAGAGGTCCGAGTCCAGGAATCCTAAGAGAGGTTGGACCACAGCAACTGGGCCTGTTTGGTTGTTGAAGGTGGTTGGCTTCTGATCCAAGACTCTACTTCAGCTCTGATGCAATAGTGGGAAATCCCAAGGTTTAAACCAGTTGGGGGCAATGTTGTTACCTTGATAAGGGACCATTGGACAGTTTGAGGTGGTCCGCTGGTCCAACACGCCGAAAAACACGACGAAGTTCTGCCATTCAAGACTGAACACAAACTCGCATGGGGTAAAGACGGGCGATGGCCGTCACACACACACACACAAACACACACACCTCCTACCTGAAGAGCCTCCGCTCAAGCCTTTGGGCAGCAAAAGTAACTCAAAGTATCCGTCCAGAAGTTGCGAAGACAAGCGTCTGCTGAGTGTGAGCGTCTCCTGAGCCGCGTTTAAGAGAGGCAACCAGCCTGAGCTCAGTGGCTAAAAATACGTCGGCCAGTGTCCATTTCAAGCCGCCGGGTGGGGGTGGCGGAGGGGAGGGGGCTGAGGGAGAACACCTCTCTTAGTGTGTGAGCAGAGCCTCAACACCCCCACTGGTATGTCTCTGTCCCTGTCAGTAGCCCCTCCCCCTTCTCTCCCTCCTCAACAGACCAAAACACCGTGAGATCCCAGTCCGAACCTCCAGCAGGCGGGAAAGGGAGAGGAGGAGGAGAAGGAAGACGGCTAAAGAAGGTGAAGAAGTGGGGAAAGAGGGCGCGTTTCTGGGAAGTTATCGGGCGTTTCATTCCTCCATTTGGTGTCCATTCAGCAGGAATTTACACAGGGGGGCCCTCAGAGGGTCCGGGGAGACGTCTGGAGATGATGGTTCCCACTGCAAATACACAGCTCTCCCCTTACACACACACACACACACACATAGAGGGTCTGTTTGAGTAGACCCCCCCCGCCCTCCTCACACACACACGCAGAGCTCAGCAGGCATTCCACACAGAGGTTCAACAATGCAGCCGGCATGCCGCTGGGCTCGCCGCGGGGATTACAAACGCTTTGCTCAAGGGCAGGCCAGGCTCCGGGCAGTCACGGAGTCCGTGGATGAGGACACGTCCACCGACGTGTCCGTGCGAGGACACTGAGAGTTGGATATTTCTTTTCTCTCTCCCCAAATTTGACGATGTTTTCATGGCCGAGATGAGACGCCAAACGGGGCGAGTGTGTCCACATGGGCGTGTTTACCGACTATGTCCAGGAGGAGCTGCCAGGAACAAACACAGCCAGAGGAGGAGGGGAGGGAGCGAGGGAGGAGGAGACGGGGGTCGGTGGGGGCATAAAGGAGGAGAGGAAGAGCAGCAGGAACAGGGATGGTGAGAAATGATCAGGTGGCCTTCATCACTCAGCTGGTTTTAGCGGCCACCGTTACGGAGGATGACCTTCCACATGGAACATCTGAGGGGAGCACAGCTGTTACGCCGTGTCTCACACACACACACGCGCAAACAACAACAACAACAACATGACGCAATGGTGCCGGATTGGGAGCGAGCGTGACTGACGCGGAGGTGGAAGTAGACGGAGGAAGATTAAAAACAACTCTGTCGCATCCTGGGCGAGCCGCTGCCGGAGTTTGGACCCGTTTCAAGAACTTTCCTACAAACCTGAACACGGCTCGCTCCTCCACACTGCCAAACGTCGTCTGCCGAGGAGGATCTGCAGCCATAAAATAAAAGCGTCTCGCCGTCGTGAAATCCCGACGCAAATCAGGGCCCAGATTTATGGTGAGAGGCCGCCAACTGCTCCGTAAAGTGTGTGTGCGTACGCTGTGTTTATGCCAGAGCCACGAGGCTCACACACTCTCACACACTCCTCGCTGGGTTTTAGCAGCTCTGCACGTATTTTCAAGTACAGAAAGAGGTCACAAGTCTAAGATTTGTGAGTCGTGGATGAAGCTACTGTGGCGTGAGCTGCTGATGGGCCTTCTTCTTCTTCTGCTCCCTCCAGGGGGCGCCACATTGGATCCTCCTTCTGTCCCTCTGATCCGCCCCTGAAACACCCACTGCCCTCATGTCCTCCTTCCCTCCATCCATGAACCTTCTCAGTGGTCCTCTTCCTCTCCTCAATCTCCAACATCCTCTGTCCAAAGTCTCCACCCTCTTTCCTCATCACGTGACCAAACCATCTCCATCTCTCCTCTCTTGACTTTCTCCACCTCAGCTGTTCCTCTGATGGTCTCCTGCTGGTTCCTCCCTCAGCATCTTCATCTCCTCCTCCACCTCTCACCCTCCTGTCTCCTGTTTCTCCTCAAACATCATGGCCACCCTCACCCCCATCTTGTCAACTTTCCCTCTCAGTCTGGCGGCTGCTCCTCTCTCACAAAGCTCTCTCGACTTTCTCCTCCACCCCGCATTACTTCTTTACCTCTCCTTACTCTGTCCATCAGGTTTTTCTAGTCTTCCCTCTTCATCTCCACCTGCCTTCCTCTTTCTCGCCGTCTTGCTCCACCTCAAGCCACTGTCACGGTAAATGCGTAAATAAATGTCTGCTAGATGGTAAAAACATTCCAACAGCTCCAACGCAGAGTGGCAAATAATGAATAAAACAGTGAAAAACTGTAATCACACTATATTTTGTGAACCATCATAATCACAGCTGGTCCAATATGGCGGCGCTGGCAGTCAACATGGTGAATAATGTAGGACGGGGGGGGACAGCCACTGGGCAGCGCCGCCGAGCAGATGTCCTCCGATCAGCCGGGGAGCAGAGGTTAGAGTGATGGACTCCCAATCAGCCAGGGACAAAGTGGGACATTGGAATCACTCCGCGGAGGCGGTGACAAGGCCACAAATTTAGTTAAGTGCCAAACTAGAAGGATTCAAGTGCCCTTGAGCAAACGCCCCACTCACTGCTCCTCAAAGAGTAAGACCCAGTCAAATCCTGAGGTAAATGACCTGATCGATGATGAGGTTAATGAAAGAAAACGACAAGCGAGGTAAACCGAGAGAAAATGGCAACCTCACCCTTAGGGAGATAAATTCCCAGTTATCACCTATTGAATCAATAAAACAAGATAACACAATGAAACCTGAGGCATGCAGTATCGATACTACCACAGTAAACGAGTACGTATGTACCGTGCTTACAATGTATTCACTATTGAGCAACAAATGAGATATTACAAAGTTGAAGTCAAACTCCAGTCAAACGGACAGACCGACAGACAGTGTGTGTGTGTGTGTGTGTGTGTGTGTGTGTGTGTGTGTTGATAAGGACCGTTATACACCACATGCTCTTTGGCTCCTTGGCAACAGTCAAATCCCGCCGCGGATATGGCTGCTTCAAAGCTTCGTTACCCGCTGTAGCGCCGCTCCGTGGAGTAACTTTGAAGTGGAGCGAAATATGGAATGATGGAAAATATTCCGAGTCCGAGCACCGGCAAAAAGGAGGAGTCTGCGCCAAAAATGTCCGTTTAGACAGCGCACAAGACCGTCATGACCAGTCGACGATACGTTTGTCCAGCACAGAATCATATGTATTAACAAGAATTACGCTACAAATGCAGCGTTAGCTGCGAGAAGCGGAGCGTTGTGGCGTTTCCCTCCGACACGCTGCTAGCACCCAGCCAAGCTCGAGCATCGCCCCGAAAGCGACCACAGAACTGCATTCCAGCTGACTTACCGACAAACGGGGACTTTGTTGGGGTTGAAGTTGAGGGTTTGTGAGCTTTTAGGGCGCTGACAGGAGCAGAATTACGTGGAAATTAAAGTTTGGCGCCGCTGCGCTGCGCGGCCTCACACGCGCCATGTTCCTCTGGCCGGGCCGCGATGTGTTCACGAGCGTCGGAAAAACCGGGACTGGCAGCTGGGTTCTCAACCTGCGCTGAGCGGCACCGTCAGTGTGACTGCGGAGGAAAAGAAATACAACAAACTGTGTTAATGTTGTGCTCAGGCTAAGACATTTGACAAACCTGAGGATAAATATAATCATATTTAATTTGATTTGATGTTATCAATACACATATAATGTAATCAATAGATATTTCTTTTTTCCCCCCTCATTCTATTCCTTTGCACCGGAATTCAGCACTGTAGTTTCATTGCACAATTCAATTGTTGTAATGACAAGAAAAGATTCCTGATTCCTGACTCCTGAAATCAACCAAATGTCCTTGGTCATATGCCAAAAATGCAGGATATCGTGTAAACTCAATATTCCTCACCTGAGGATTTAATCAAGACATGGCCACATTCCTGCCATGTAAAGATTGAGTAGAGTTGCTAATTTTTCTCACCAATGCCAAAATTTGAAATGAACTGAAGTCTGGTCTCCACAGTTTGCGTCTGAATGTAGCAGCCGAGTCAATTTCAAGTTTTGCCCTGTGGAAGAATCACAAAACTGGGGCGATTTGCAGCCAGTTAACAAACAAAATCAGGGCACTGATGTAACAAATTGATTACAAATAAGTCTTCTCGCCTGCACAAGTTTATTTACATGATAAAATCAGACTTTATGGATGAAGTCAATTGGAATCCAAACTATGTGTTCCTTCAGGGCAGTTTGATGAGGGACATGAAGTGATAAATCTGGCAAATAACCACAGATTTCAACGTGGAATCGTATTCTCAAACTAATAGGCTGTGCTGCTGATGTTTGATAGCATAAATGTTGCGTTTGGCTTGGGGAGTTTGCACCCTCAGCAGCACTGGTAGTGAACAGAGGAGGAGAACCTTTGGCTGTAACATCTCTCTCAGGCAGAGGACATCATGGAGCTGTGGACAGGCAGCAGGGGAGAAACACTCGCCTATGAAATCCGAGTTTATTTCACACCAGCGTGCCGCCTGAGCCGCATAATCAGCACGTTAGTTTAACGCGACGCATAAAAAGTATTCATCAAACGGCTCCGGCCTGCTGGTTTAAAATAAGTGAATCAGGCAGCCTGCAGGCAGAATGAGAGAAGAATATCGGTCACATCCGCCCTGTTTTTGTTGAAATATTGCTCTCCCATGTGCTTCCATTTAAAATAGATCACAATTAGCTTGAAGCAGTTTTTGGTATTGGCTCCCTCACAGGTCTGGACTGTAATTAAATTCGTTCCTACTCCATGACCTGTAGACACACACTTCATACGCAATCATTCTAATTTGCGTTTTTTTTTTTTCAATAATACCCTGCG
>OMPJ01004052.1:2035-19179 GCA_900312935.1 Carapus acus | reverse complement strand
CGCGATGCCCCCAGCTGCCCGAACCGCGATACGCTTGGCGTATATCAGTGCCGCGCCTCCCGCGCACTGCCTCATTAAACGCAAATGGCACGTTCTGGGGAGGCGAGTTTACGCCGCCATTACCGCTCAGCCGACTGTGTCCCAGGTATGTTGCGGCGGCAGCGGCGAGCTGGTTCGCTCGCTTGCCTCTTGGAGTGACCCTGTTTTCTATAGCCTGAAGCGATACCCAGGCTGTCCCTCAGATTGGATTGTGCCACAAAGGAGTGCAGTCAGGAGCCAGGGGCCCAGAGGGGAAGCAGGCAGCGAGGCCCTAATGATGAGAGGAGGGGATTTGTGGCCAGCAGTACCAACAACTCCTTCACTTCCAAGTACACACACACACAGACGCGCGCGCACACACTCAGGACAAATATTTTCAATGGAGCAGGACACTGACAGCGGGAAACCCTTGAGGATCAACCCAGTAGTGTCTGAAGTCTGTTTACAGAGCCAAAAATACAGTATACGGGTCAACGTGGCAGCAGGAGTCCCACTCAACAGGCGGAGCAAACTTTATTAACTAACAACAGAGAGCGGATTGAAGCCATAAGCAGGCGCGTCCGCCATGTTGTTCACACAGTTGGTGGCACGGTCTTAGAAGCTGTCGCGCATTTCTCGGGTTATCCCGTCTGAAGGAGCTACTCACCGTCGGCCATCGTTGGCTGTACTGTGAGCGAGACCAGTTTTTGCATTAGCAGAGAGCCGCCAGAGTCTGAGATGACAGGGAATAATGAGCGCACAGAAACACAAAAGAGTAATCAGCTGAGGAGACGGATGTCACAGCATGTTTCCGTGGGTGTTGAAAATCCAAATTTGTGCAAATGAAGGGTAGCTAAGATTACTTTGGCATTCATCTACTTGCTCATTGTGATTTAGTTTAGCCAAAAAAAAAAAAATTGATATCATCTGGATAGAATTCCAAAGGACCTTGCTTAAACAATGTGCACACAAATCGATCCAAGTCAGTTCTGATCTGAGACAAATAATGAAGTAAAATGTCTTTGTCCCCATCCGCTTAGAATTCAGGGCGTACGCAGACTTAGAAAAGCTTGTTTTTAATAACTCCAGCAATTAAGCACTTTTAGAGATTGCCTCAATTGGCTAATGCATAACCCAGTTCACAAAACAAGTAGGATCAAAACACATCGAGCAAAACTCCTCCCGCCTCTCTTCTCGCCGTGGAAGAGATGCATTTCCCAGCAAGTACAGACAGCAAATACACACAGTGAAAACATGTTTTTCTTTCCCTGCAAGAGGGAAGCTAAATGTTTTTTTTTAGGCTTTCAGATTCGCTCATCGTATATTTGCCGTGCCGCTGTAACACAGAGCAATTCCTCCCTGTGCATAAAGCTGTGATTTATCTGTTGCGGATGAGGCTCAGGCCAAAGACTGTTTCATATGGAATAGTAATAAAAACAGACACGGCAACATAACTTATTCCTATGTTAATCTTGTGTTCACCGCGAGGCAGCGGTATTCACACCGTATATGATACATTTTTATAGGAGGATTTCAGCAACTGTTCGAGGGGGGTCCAGATATTACCTTAGTATCATCAGAGGGTGGCGTGTTGTGGATAGTTACCTCGCCTTTGCAAAGATTTAAACGGCCGTTTTCATGCAGTCTACTGCGAACACACACACCATCAAATTAAACAGCGCAGCAGGGTTTATGTTAAGGTTTTCTTTTTCCAGCGGCGGGTTTTCACACATTCTTCGTTATTTCAAATCAATGTCACGGCGAAACTCTCCCCTCTCATTCCTCACAGCAGTTTGACAGCATCGGAGTGTCAGAACTTCAAAAGTCCCTGGTTTTTTGCCGTCTCGGCTGACAATACCTCCGTTCCTTGACAGCTTAAATTCATCCATTCTGTTGCTAAATGACAAGAGGAATTTTCTCCTGTCCACCCCTCGCCCCCTACCCCTCCTCTTTCAGCATCACTGCGCCTATCTGCCCTTCGCAATCAGCTCTATTTTAATGGCATTTGATTGGTAGGATGAGGCATGTCAGGGGGTGTTTAGGCCCTTCCAGTTTGCAGTGTCTTTGCGCTTAATTCTCACTGTAAAGCGGAAAGGAGAGAGTCTGCGCTGTCACCCAAGGCGGAGCAAAGGAGGATTTGGAGTGTGGCAGCCGCGGAAGCATATGATTAAAGTCTTTACTTGAGCTGTCCTGCCCATCACTCACTCGCACACGCGCACAGAGGCTGTTTGGGTTGTTGTTTTTTTATTTTTCTCTCGCACAATGTTCACACACACAGGCCTAGCTTTGTAGTTGATACAAACATGCATGTGGTTGTAAAGTATAATGGCAGAAATAATATTCTCCCACCTCTATTCTACTCTTGCTCACTTTAATCCGGATATGTGGCTGTCCTTCATTAAAATCTCACAGCCTCTCTTTCTGTGGAGTTATACGCACAGGACATGACAGGAAACAGCTTTTTTTGGGGCTTTTTTTCAGCTTCGCCCCAGAAAGTACAGTGGCGCGCAAAGAGGAAAAAGTACCGTAGCTTCCCTGCAGTGTGAAACCTATTAGTCTGGTTTCAGAGCACTGGAGTCCTTTGCTGTGGCTGTTCAGCGGTGCCCATTCACACCTCTCCCCAACACCTCTGCAGGTGGGTGTGAGGTCCATTTGTTACAAAGCAGGGCCCAAACCGTTCCATACCGCTGTCAGGCTATTGAGTTAAACAGGTATAATTCAACACACAGAGCTCGACGTGTCTGTGTCTTACTACGCCGGCCTCCCATTGTTCCCCAGTTGTTGGAGGCGATAAGTGGACAATTTGTACTTTGACTAAGCATCAGCGGGGATCGTAAATCATGAAGTTGCATAATGTCACGGCAGTTGGGTGATACAAAAATTAACCCCAAAAGAAGCAGCTTAATAGCGTCTGGTTCCGACGTGTGCCTCGGCATACTTTGGAAGCTTAAAGAGCTCTAACGAGGGGAGCGACATAAATAGTTCTCTCCCCAACAGAAAAGACACTGGACATTAAGTGATTCCGTGCTCCTACGGAATGGTTAATGACTGACCTTTTGAAAACCCTTTGGAGGAATATTTCTGAGCAATGAGTCTGCCAGCCAAGACCACCGATAACCTGGTTGCCCGACCTTGGCCGCTGGTAAACGCCAGATTCTTTTTTTATGACGCACAATGTGCGTGATCGTTTTCAGGGACACGTTGGGGACATGTTGCTGTCCTCGGAGGCTTGGTCGCTGTGAGGTCGAACACCCAGTGCCCAAGTTTATTTCTCGTCTGAGGAATAGTCGGAGACCCCTAATGAGAGTGAGGAATTTGAAATGCTAAATCACGGCGGTTAAGGCGCCACCTGTCTCCGCCGTGCCCCGGTAATTATCTTGCATCACTACTTTCTCCTCTCTGCCCACTGAGATGACATCCGCATTATGCAGGAATAGCTGTGCGTGCGCTATGCTAGGCGCTCGACTGATTGCGTACCTGTGCTGACCCCCATGTCCAACACACACCTAGCAGAAGCTCACCACATCTTAATGAACCCATAGGATGTTTCCGAGCTCCTCGCAAATAAACAAAGGGCTCAAATGTCGGCCTATGTATAAATTAGCATTAATTTCGTCATTATGTTTCTGGACTCTGCTCTGCTCGCACAATCAGCACTTTATTAAACAGTGTTGGACACGTAATTGAAGCTTTCCTTCCGTTTAAAGGGTAGCTTGGAAAAAAAAACTCAAACGGAACATCTGGTGTTATTAAGAGCAGGCAGAGCGATGAATCTTTATAGGTATGGTGTCAGCTTTTCTCAGCCAGGGTGCAATTTTTCATTAGGTGTGCAAGCTTCTCTGTGTGTTTTCTGTACGTGTTGTAGGTGAAGATTCACTATGCGAACTTCATCTAACCATTTAGTTTTCTTCTTCCCTGACATGCCCATGTGGACACAAACACAAAAGCCGTGAAAATAGAATACTACTAAATTCATCCCACGAGGTATCCAGTTGTGAAAAATAATAAATGATGATGCAAAAATAATTGATGCAGTGACACACACCCATGCCTCTAGCCAGCCACGGCCCCCCCCACAAACTTTGGCTTGTGCCTGGAAACCTCACTTCTCTTTCTTCATGATGCACAGAGGTAAAGTCAGAGAGGCAATACACGAGATTCACATTGTCCCGAGAAGTGAGTGAGATTTTCCATCCATGGTTCAGACAAATCTGGGTGTTATAATGCTTTAGCATGACAGCGGCTCGGGGCACAGGTAGAAAATTCATCTTGGGATTGATAATGAACATGCAGGACCTTTAAGTGCACATTTGTCCCTTTGAGGTGTAGTAAACGATTCTGTCACTGTACCTTAGCAGAGCACATTAGAGAAGTCTTTCCGTTAATGTCAGAGTATTTATCCCAGCTGCCCCCCGGAACGACTTACACAGACGTTTTCCCTGTCTTTAGTCTTACCTTGGGCTGAGCTCTGTCAGGAGCACCTCAGGGACTTGGACCCATTGGCCTTTATTGATCCAGGCAATAGCCCTATGAAAACCTGCTTTTTCCCAGATCTCATTTTAATGTGCCTTTTGCACCTCTGCTCACCAAATTGTCAATTGGTTCCTGCCTCTTTATGGAGCCTTGGGCCCGAGTTAGTTAATAATATATCCACTGTGTGACGATTAGAACTCAATTATCTGCAAGTGCTGCGGACCTGGGATCTGGCCCAACGTATTAATCATTTTGTCCTAGTGGAGTTGCCATAGCTTTGGTGGCTGCACAGCTGAGGGACGTCAGAGAGCCTGTACAATGGATGAATACATGCAATTTTTTAACAGTCTTAATTACACGCTAATCATGCCAAAACTGCTGCATGCTTAACATTTCACCATTTTCCAACATTTCAATGGTTCAGTGGACTGTAAATCAATTAGTCTTGTATTAGCATATTTGTCAATTCAGGCTTTGCTATGGAGGGGATTTTTTTTTTTCAGCTGGCTGAGCTCTGTAACCGACACCATGTTCCCAATTTAATCTTCAGCAAATGTCCTGAGGCTGCTGCAATTGTGAAATGACGTTTGATTTTTGATTTGAAAAGCGCAGAAAAGCAGCGCTCTGCAAAAGAAATAGCATTCTCATTTTCTCACCTACCACAGCGCTGAATAACAGCGACTGTACTTTGGCTGTTGTGAAGACTTGCAACTACTGGCAACTTGGACAGCTCCTTCAACACCGAGTGAAATGAGCCTCTCTAGAAAATCTTTGACCTCTGCACGAGCACTGAGCAAGAGGGGAGGCGAGGAAAGGGGGAGATAGAGAGAGCGACTGCAGTTTGGGTCGTCTGTAAGGCGAACCGTGCCACTTCAAATCCTGTAAATATTTCATCTGCAAATGTAAAGCTGCGTGAAGGGAATCAATGGCCCCACGCCAGTGCATCTAAGTGCCGCAGTTCTTTATGATACACTTGTCCCTTCCTCACAGCGTAGGGCAATCTTATATCTTGCATACTGTATATTGCATAACAAATCTCAGCGTGCATAAGCAACATCGATGCACAGGAAATAAAATCCATTTCAAAGCGATTATTGTACCTTAGCCTTGCTACGCATGCAACCCGTTCCTTTTTTGCAAAGATGATCCGCCTCTTTTCTTCTTGGTGGTGAGGCACCAAGTAGGCCCTTTACCGCCCCCACCATGAAGTCAAGGTCAGTATCTGCAGTGAGAGCCGGCCTAATGGAGGTGCGTTTCATCATAGGACTCCGCGGCTTCCTGGAAGGCACATAGGAGATGTCGTTTTGATGTGATTTTCTTTTGAGGAAAAATACAAGGCTGGTGATAGTAATGACTCCACCCGCAGTCCTCTGCAGTGGCTGATTGAAGAGTGTACTCGGGGCTGCAGGAGTTTTGTCAGTGGGACGCACACTCCTGGAGCCGGTCACTGTGATCTTTCTGGCACCCACTAGTGCCTGACAAACAGCACTGCGCCCTCCCACCCCTTCACACACACTCACACACACATACACGCTCCCCACCCCTCGCAAGCCCTGCACCTCGCATCCTGGCGGAGGGATGCGAGTCCCCGGGGGAGTCGGGGCCTGAGCCAGATGCCAGGCAACGCCGCCTCCTACTGCTAGTTCATTAACATACTGACAAACCTGACAGGAATGGGGGAGCCTAATGAAGCAGGCAGGCCGCAGCAGCAGATGTTGCTTCTGTCGGGCTTCAATCTCACATCTAGTATTACATTACATTTTCTCTGTTCATTGTAATATGTGCCCCCACTCCCCCCAGCCCATACACACACACACATGCACACACATACGGCCACTGCCATCTAGCCATTTAGCTGAGATCTGTGATAAGATCAGACAGGACGATCGATAAAGAAAACATTGTGATTTGACAGTGACATGAAACACCCCCTGCCACAGTGTGTCCTTAAATACGCCACTTTGTAGGGAACACTTGAATTTTATGGGGCTGCGGTGCCAGTTGTTGGACAAAAGGTTGGACAAAAACAAAAAAATTGTGGAAAGTGTATGAAATTGCGTTATTTTCACGATATATCAACATCTGCTAACTGGCTTTTTAGATCCTTTGTATCATAAAACTGCAGAATCTACTGAGTTTCACTTGTTACTGTGATCCCACTGCTTCCTGTGAAATTTCCTGTGTCATGGAAATATTAAAATTTGTGAAAATAACTTGATGGTCAAACAAATCTTGACTTGCAAATTGATTGCAAATTATAGGATGTTGACGCTGGTATGAATTGTAACACTATGCCTGATCATATCTCAGAAGTACACAAGCACCGTCGTCATGCCCTCGACGTCGATGTGTTGGCACAGGCTTTATGCCGTGCTCTCATGGATGCTGGCGGCGATCATGTTGTGTATCAACTTGTTCTGTTTTATGTACAGATGTCTCGTCTGCACTGGAACAGATAAAGCATGTGAACCAGATGCTTTGACTGACTGACACGTGGGCCTGCTTGTGTCTCTCATGCAATGTACTGAAACTGCACTGAAGCGTTGCCCAACCAAGAAAGTAACAGCTGTGCAACAACAGAACTATGCGACTGTGAGCCTCCCTATGCTTTGATTTCTCGAATCAAAGCAGAAACGGCGTGGAAAACTAGATGAGTTGATTTCCCTGTTTTCGTCATGGCCGTGGTCAGTGCGGATTTTCGTTTGTCGCCAGCACCTTCGTTGGAAAATCGTGTTTATTTCAATATAATTGTAGAGTGTCTTTGGTTTCTTTCGATGCAAGAACGTATGAAATGGCATGGCTGTGCCCCTGCTTTTAAGTATTGCTCGTTGTGGCCTCACATGGCGTTTTATATTCACCTGAATGGCTGAGTGCCTCCGAGTCAGGAGCTGTGGACTGTAAGTTTGTAGAGAGGAGAGACACGTAAATAATTGAAGCAGGCAGGGAATAAAGGGTCATGGCACCTGAATATATTGGCAGATTATGAGGGCACTTTTGGCCACGCTTCTCCAACACAAGACAGTCGGTTTCAATCTGCTAAAAACAAGAACACACAGGAGTACACACTCATGGCTGTGGCATGTATGCTCAGGGAGGTTAGAGGAGAACAAATACTCAGTAATCAACAACACACGGAGGTTGCAAAGTGATTCATGAAGACAGATAAATGCAGTGGTTAGAAAGGCCGGCAAAAGGAGAAAATAAGAGCTGGAGAAGGCCGGACGCGTAAGGATAAAACCCAAGTGTCGCAGAGAGTCGCCGGGGTTGGGCGCGCAAAGATGGCGGTGGAACACTGTCATTAGAAGTTTCACCCGTATTTCTTTCCACCTTGTAGAATTTCAGGACACGGATGTGCCACTAACAACTGCCAGATGAAGGTTGATTTTCTTTTTTCTTGTCATGGTTTAGAATTTCCTCTTTTTATCTGTATTTTGCCTGGATTGTGATGAAATCTCAATTGCCAGGTTGCAACCTCACGTAATCTGTCTGTTCGAGCAGATTACAGGTATAAAAAATTGCCATAATCATACAGTATGTGGTGTGTCAGAGCGTGCCCGAGCGAGTTTGCATTTGCAACTTATGTTACCATCTGTGTTCCCCTAATCTTTTTCTCTGAACCGATTGTTCGCCATTGCAAAGTGTAAATTGAGTCGTGGATCCGGTCCAGATTGGAGGACTGTGGCGAGTGTGCCGGGGTCTTGATGAGTTGACTGGGAACAGGTGAGGTGGTGAGGAGATCTCGGCGAGGCCCGCAGCCTGGGTGACAGCTGGTAGACTGGGGGAGTGGTGAAGGATGTCAGACGTGGCGGAGCCGCAGCTTAATCACAGGGAAAGTGATAATAATGTGGTTAGCTTGGCGAGATGAAGATGCCAGATTCAACACAGCCCGGTGCTGCTCGTGTGGAGTATTTCAGTGTTGGAACTAATATTGTTTTTGTATGTGCGGAATATTTTGCTGTGTTCCATCCCATTTCTGACATACTGAGAACATTTTGTTTTGGTTCAGCTCTGGTAAACTCCTAATCACTTAAATTGTAGAATATGAGATAATGCTGCTATTTAATGGATTGTGTCCATATATACAGAGTTTTGTGCCACGTCTGTAAATTATCCGCCATATGTTGGGTGCATATGTTTGCTTTCAGTATCCGCACATCCTATCTGCTCTCCACTAATCCTCGTTCGTTTGTTTTTCCCCACCCTCGTGAGGAAGTGTAGTGGTGCAGCGGCAACCCAGTGAGGCTCCTCATCGATTTATCTCCTTTGGCTCCACTCAAATCAAAATTCTTAATAAGAATAACAACACAGATTAATCCATCGCGCAACGGTGTGCGTGCTTAACTAGCAGCCTCTCTCCGCCTCCGTATCTTCACAGCGTCTCAAGGACAACAAACAGGTTGAACAACATTTCGTATTCATACGTTTGCACGCCCCAGACCATAGCACGTATCACCATTTGGGAAAAGCTGTTTGACATTATTTGCACCGCGCTGTTGCCGTATAATGCCAAAGGACTAATGCCCGGCATTTTGTGAGTAATTACTGTGGACGGAAACATTTCAATAAACACTGTTCGGGTGTTGCAGATGGCCTTTTGAAGACTATTATTGGACAGGCGCAGTCCACATTCATGGCATCTGTTTTTTCCCAGGGTTCTCAGATGGAGGCTAATAAATCACGTGGCAGTTTGCGGCATCGTGCCACAGCCCAGGAGCGTCACAATGGCCGCGCCGATGCAGACACACCTATGTAGCACGCCTCGGCTCTCCATGATCTCTTTCATTTCTGTCCAAACCTCTACCCCGCAGCAACTCCGGCTCACACAGAGGACATTATCAAAGCAACATGCCACAAAGGGAGAGCGGCATGAGCACATATATTTAGGAAATTTCGTCTGTATCTGGAGCAATGGCAAATTGGAATTGTTACGGTTCCTCAATTTAGTTCTCTTTGCTTCATTGTGCTATGCCGTTACCCTGGTGGACTCTGGTGGAAAAGAAAGGATAAGACCAGGATTAGTTTAATGCTCCTAATTAACAAAAGACAGAGGAGAGAAATGCACTATCTGCTGCTGGATGTCACGCACCCTTTCAGCACTTCCACCGCCGTTAATTACCTCTGGCGATTCGGTTTCTCTCGCAGGAATGGATGAGGCCTGCATCACTTTGAGCTGCAGCCTGTGTGATCATTAGAGAAAAAAAAAAGATTTAGCACAGCCCACTTTGCCTGCTAGGTGTTTGGACTGCTCAAAGTGTCTGTCCTTTAGTGGACTTCTTCAAAGTGAAATAGGACGACTTCACAGGTTTTTAAATAGAAAATTTCAGATTTTCTACGCCATTGATGAGCGAGATTTTTAAAATTCAGGTAAGGTTATGGGAAGTTCTTCAAAATGAGGCGCTCTCCATATCTGCGCTGGTCTCACTATTACTATTTTAGTGCCAGTCATGACAATTACTCCAACTCTTATCACCGTCCTTTCTCATTTATTAAATGAATGATTTATCCTGCACTTGATATCCAATTAAGATAGCAGTATGGGGTGCCCCAGCGAAACAGCGTGAAGGAGCCAGTCCATATTCAGAGAAAAAGCCAAACCTTTCATCGGTCACCAAGCTAATACTTGTAGAACTTGTAATGAATGATGTGTTATCACAGCTAGTACAGCTAAGATGGCTCATATGGGCTATTTTCATGTAGAGCATTGAACAGCCCGTAGAAGTCACAGAAACATACTTATATCGGACCATTGTGGACCAAGAACTGCCTGCGTTGTGTATCTGCCATCAACTGGGTGCATAGGGGACAGAGAACCATTGAGGGAAATTGCCAGACAGATTTTAGGCTTTGCATAGTAAAGCTGTCGCTTGTATTAAATTGTGCAGGCAGCACATTTGTCTCTCTTTTGCAAGACCGCTTTGTTGTGCTGAAACAAGAGCACCTGAGTGTAATTTGCCAACAACCAACCGTCCAATCGGTACCTGTGCAAATTGTTGGTGTCACACACCCTCCCCACCGCCCCCAAGGTTCCTGCATGCCAGCATTTCTCAGCTCTAACTCATATTTCTGAGACAGTGGATTGTATGCATGTTGACCCAGAGAGAATACTGAGTGGCCAGAGGGCCTAATCCAGTTACAGTGAGCGCACCAAGCGTGCTTTATCACAGGCAACAGTATCTACCTCTCCTCAGGCTGTAAGACCACACTCTTGAGAAAAGATGCTTCCGCGAGCGACTGTAGTCTTGGATCACGTCGTCCTAATCCATTCCAAGGCGGAACCACAACATCCTCGGAAAACAAAAAAATGCCCTTGGCCAAAGCTGAGGGGAAGCTCACACCTGGCTTTTCAAACGCTCTCCGCTCTCGCGTGGTGCCGACGCAGAGCGCCAAATAAACGAAAAGCACACTGATTTTCCAGAAGTCAACAACATAGTCAAGGGAGTAGCTTTGGAAAGGATCGGAGGGATGTGTAACCTTTTTTAGATGTTGGATTTCAGATATATACTGCAGATATTGACTCGCAGTTAATTTATGAAAGTGTGTGTAACAGTTTAATATGCATGTTGGGCACGGTATCAAATTAACTTTGGGGATATGTATTGCTTGCGAAAGGCTCACAGGAATTGCGTTTCTGCGTGGCTTTGAGGCACCTTTGATTTAGGTAGCGGTTAGATGGTTTGTAAAATAGATATGAGCTTTTGCAGCAGGTATTACTCTTTTCTAACTCTCATCTTTAACTTAAAATGCGATGCGATTGACCCTCATTGGTGGAATTGTGCAGCAGAAGCGTCGATTGGAATGTCTCTAAACTCTCTAATAACATCATTGCGACATGCGCTGTACTCCAGCACAGTTCTGTTATATCCTCATCGATCAGCGCCTATTGATTCGGGCTATTGTGTGTTCTTGACTGTGGAAATGAAATCAGCACATTGGAAAATTAGTCCCTATTTAAAACCGAGGCCGGTTTTGGGTGACAGGAAACTATCAGAAATTAAGTGCAAGAAAATATGATTTTTTCACCATCTGCCTTGACTTAAACGCTTATCTCTGTGGATGTCGTTGTTGCTGGCCATGCAGGCCAGACAGTGCGGGGTAGATGGCGTGCAATCAGATGGGCTCAATTTTGGGATTTGTTTTTCCTCCCTCAGGCATCTGGTGCCAATTTTCTGAAGGGTTTGGACCAATTTGTGCCTGGAATGTGTATCATCATTCAGTTAACTTATCTGGCCAGTTGTGCCCTGGAAAACGGCACATTCAGTAGATACTGATTTGTTTTGCTACTTAGCTTGTTTAAAAGTACAACGCAGTGATGTCCAGAATTTCTCGTAAATGCTCTCAACACCCTGTTAGTCCACAAACTTATTTTAGCAGCACAAATAACGGCACAGCAGCATCAAAGAGGAAATAACATTCTGTGCCTCCTTTTTCTTCTCACTAATCTTTTCCCTTTTGTTTTCTTTCATGTGCTGCCCATTCCCTGGTCCAAACTATTGTGGTGTAATGTTGCACAGGTAAGTCCAAGTCCTACAGTGGCTGTTGTACTCTTATTTGTTCCGTATTTACCTTTGATTTTACAGTCAAATTATTATCACAGACACGTCATAATGGTCGAGGGTAGTTTGAAGCGAAATCCCTTCAGCCGTCTCCTTGTGGCTCCTTCGTATTGATCGGCTGGCTGCACGATCCCCCTCAGCTCTGCTCTCAAATATTACCTGTGTTAGAGGATAACAGATAAATTAACAGCGGGCACTCTAAAGCAAAGTAATTGCAGCAAGCAGAAGAAAGAGGGGGAAAAAACTTGCTCATGGAAGAAAGCAGTGGAATCATGTTACACCTATTAATGCTTTATATTACCTCCTAATGCCAAATGGATCAGCAGGAATGGCCCATAACGCCCCTCCCGTCCTCCCGTCCTCCCTCCCTTTCTGCATGAGCGAGGCTCCGTAATTAGATTGTCATGGCGCGGGTCGCTCTCGCCTTGCTGCTGTTTTCTTTGCTGATGATTCAAATGATTTGTTTCGTGATTTGATTGTCGCTGTTTACTTGACTTTGACTGTGTGGATGTGTCATTGTTGTGGCTGCTGAGGTAAGAAAGGCTTAGGGGATGTGCAAATCGAGGGAAAACAAACAGTGTTTACACCAGAGTGCGCCCGATGAATAATTAGTCCTTTTTTGTGCTTGTTGAAAGATAATCCAATTAAATTCCCCAACAATGATTAAGTCAGAGTATATTAATCAGTCACTGAGACAATGACGGTTTATTTCTTGAATTGATTTCCAATGGGATGCATAACAGTGTGGCGCACAGAATGTCAAACTATTCTGGTCTGGAATGCCAAATTGGGTATGTGACTGTGAGATGAATGTCTTTAGTTGCATGTATATTCTTTAATAAAGAATTTTTTCATGCTTGTGCTGGATGAGCATCAGAGACATTGCTCCCTCAGGGCATGTTGCAAGTAGAGTTGATGGGTTGTAAATATCGTGGGAATGACCTTTCCTCAATGTTTGAGACATCAAACTGTCCAAAAGCCAGTTTCTTTCCCACATATAATTGCTGTCAACTGCAGTTAGCGAGAAGTCGGCGCAAAGTGGTCTGGCTGCCATGCAAGCCCAACCACATCTACGCTCCAGTCCCGGGTCTTTGGCCAAAACTAACAGATGGGTACAGCACGTCGCTGCGGTGTTTGTCCCGAGCACCATGCTGCACGGGCGTCCCTCCTCAGAGACCGACCGCTTGGCTTTGCACACTATGGACACTATGGGCCAGGAGCAAAAGGGAGGCAGGAATGGATAACGGAGGGCGGGGTTGGTACGAAATGAAGAGAGGGGTGGGGTAAGCGACCACGTCACGGACCGTTTTGCCTCCTCATGTAACCCCTCGTCCGAGGTCCCATATGGAGGAACGCGCCAATTTCAGCCGGCGGCAGCTGCTCCTGACGCAGTCGGCGAAACCCGGCGCTCATGTGCGTCATTCCTGCCCTGCCGCGCCGCAGTCCACCCGCTTGCCCCGAAGTCTGCAGGTCGCGGCGGAGCCAGGGGCAGGCTGCCCTCTCAGCCAGTGTGTGGGTAGAAGTATTGCACAGGGAGCGCTAATGCTTAATATGAGCTGCCTCACTTCTCCCTGTAAACAGGATATAAAGTCTTCACTTCATTAATGATGCAGGGCCCAGCCCCACACTGCAGAATGCATTAGAGCTTTAATCAGCAGATATGATTGCTTTGTGCTCCCTCTCACTTTCTCCCTCCCTCGTGCTGCCTCTCTCTCCCTCTTCCCCTTTCCCTCCCTCTCTCTGCTTAGCACGAGGGGGCCTCATGGGGGTTTCGGTGGCAGTTTATGACAACTGGCTTGCCCACAGAAGAAAAGAAATGGAGAGACATAAAAAAGTTTTAATGATATTCAATCCAGCAGAAACTGTGAATGGTTTTAAAAGGATGCGGGGGGATGGATGTAAACTTTTTTTCTCCCCTCATCGTAACTTTTTTGGGGGGAATTAGAGGCAAGGGTGTGAAGAAATAGCTTAGTCAGGACTGGCATCTGGTTATTTCCCACTCTGATAGGTGTTCTACTTATTTGACTTGACGCTCCGGGATTCATTCCAGAGGCAATAAAAACATGACACGGAGATTGGAGGGAGCCGGGGCAGCTCTCTCCGAACTTCTTCCAAATTTGTACAACCGCTACATTCTGCTTTTTTCTTCCCTCTCTCTCCCCACAACACGTCTCATAGCTTTTCCTTATGCTACCATTTATCGAAATGCCAAAATAATCAAACGTAAACATCTCTCATCATCTCCCCGGGAGCAGCTTTGAATCTAATTAGAGACACTTCAGGGATGTTGAGGGACAGATTTTTTTTTCCTTCTACAGTGAGGCTTGCTCCAATGTTATTATTGTACAGGTTGCACACCAAAGGATGTTTTTTTTTTTCCTCCAGCTGTCATCACGCGGCACTCTACACCCTACAGTCTGGCCTGCATATCACATATTGTTTCCAGGATGTCTCCTAACCCCGTTAGAAGGTTTAGACACAAATTCCAGTAGTCCCCATGCATAGAGAGCTGAGATGGTGATGACATTGCGTGGGTCAGAAAACACTCCCCACACCGACGGCTTTCTTTTCCCTCTATTTCTGTAAAAACATATCCCATTCTAACACCTCAGAGCAGCAATTCTCGCTGCCGGCTCTGAGGCGGCAGAGGTTGCACATCAGTGGACCAACAGCCATCAGCTATTCAGGTTTTCTGAACAATCAAGCAATTCCATTTCCCTTTGGAAATCTGAATGATTTTTATTTCAGGCAAGTGATTTCTTTCTGCAGCTGGGTGAGACATTTTAGCAACATTTGCTTTGTGTAAACAAACTAAACCAAATCCTGCATAATCGACTCTTGCCCTGTTTTTGTTGTTTTTTTGGACTAGTGTTATTCCCTCGTTACTTTCCACAGTTTTGGCACAAAGCTGCACACACGCCCTGAATCCATTCAATGATATGAGTGACAAACGTCACACTATATAAACACAGCATTTTGTGCAGCAGGGATTATAGAAAGGTCTTTGAAAGTGTGCATATGAATTTTTTATCTGTCATGTGTTTTTAATCATTCATGCTCGACAGATGCACTCTGTGAAAGAATGTCCATCTGGATTTGACGACATAGGCAATGCTTGTCAGTGGGATTCTGTTATTGTTGATTTCGCTGTTTTCACGAGAACAGCGACAATAAATGGCAGCGTTACAGTGTCCCACGTTGCTCTGCTGGGCGCAGTTGTCGTGTAAGCTTGCGGAAATGCGTCCGTAATCTGCTAAACATGTGCTGATACTGTGCATCATTGAAGGTGAGAGGCGGGTTTCAGTTTATGGCCAAAGGAAATGGGCAAAATGTGAGACTCAGAAGTCTTGTGTAAGAAACGTCTGTCTGGCGGCACAGCATGAGCACATTTCCATGCATGCAGAGCAGATCTATTCACAGTTAGATGAATGGGGCAGTTACGTCACAGTTTTCTAAGAATATACAGTATGTCAGTAGAATGCAGTCTGACTGTAGATGCAAGGTGCAGTACGTATCATTGGGAACAAAGAGGAGTTTCTGGGTTCAGTTGATTTTTTTTTTTCTTAAACTTTCTGCAGGAATGACTTCACGACGCTCCTGATATTGCTGTTAAATTTTCAGGCATTTTTTTTTTTTTTTTTATGTATGTCAGAACACCTGACAATAATTCTAAGGTGGGTTGATCAGCAAGTGCAGAAAAAATGGAGCTGGAGACTCTCAGGGGACAAACTTGTCACCAGTTGTCATGCAGCGCGCGATGTAAAATGTTTCAACCAGACATCGAAATGAAAGAAGCTGTAGGTTGTAGACCTTATTTCAAATAGAATATCCACGACGTTGGCACATCCAAAGCAAAAGCGAAAATGCACGTCACATCTACTGTCCGTTTTTAAAAAATTGTCCCAACACACCGGCGGAGGGAAGTGTGTCTCCTTACTGCAGAGGGATAACTACGCATATACGTGATGTGTTCAAACAATTTGTGTCGGCTCAAGGAGTAATTGTACCTACGTGGTGCGTGAAGGTGTTTATTTGAATGTGGAGGTACTGGATGACTCAGTGAGTCTAATTCAAAACAAACGGATTAACCAAGACTGTTTTCTATCATAGAGGCCGTCAGGGCTATTTCCCCTCCACCACAGGACGGCATTATTTACCCTCTGCAAACCTGACAGCCACTCAAGGTATTGCACAGTCAGAAAGTACAAGGGACTTTTGGAACAGCCGTAGTACTGCAATATTTCTGAAAGAAACTGCACATTGCACTAAATTGTCCGCTGAATGCTGCGCTTCAAAGAGTACCACTCTCCACCCCTATCGCGCAGGGTAAATTGAAATACGATCCTCTTTATCTTTTTTAAGTATAAAAATGATTTGTAGCCGCCGCCGCGGTCTTAATCCTCGGCGAGGAGCCCCGCAGGCCGGGACATGGACGCACCCTTGCGTATTGTGCGGCACATATTGCTCGGGGCCATAGCTGGCCCCTCTCATAAGCGTCCCCTGCCGTTTGGCCTCAGCTTTAATCGGGCCTTGCACCAAGATTCATAAAACGCATCCCCTTTTTTTCGAATGCCCCGACCTGACAGTGCTCCCATTTTTGTTATATTGTGGATATAAGTACATTAATGAATCCTCTCTCAATCGTTTAGGCTGAATTTATCTCTGTCACAGACTTTTAGCGATGTAGCTGGGCGCTATCAGCCGGCCCATCAATGGTCCCAGTCTGGCTGGCAATGCAAACAATTTGCTTAAGCCCTCATCAGAGATTATTGGCCGCCGTTATATCTGTGGGACTCATTAGCCTGATGTGCGAAATTTACGACGTGGATTAGGTGCGTCAGCAAAAGTACAGATTTATACCGCTGATATTTGATGTGCGTGGTCGACATAATTTTAACGACAGAGTTTACGTTTCTTCTGAGGATGGCTGCCTCCAAAATAGTAAATCCTTTGCCTTGTCAGTCTACTGTCTGCTGTTCGTGCCTTGCTCTGACGCACCAACGCTGTCTGTCGTCACGAAGGTGTCTCATTAGCTGTGACAAATTGCCTCGGTCGGCGGATGTGACGGCGGTTTGGACAAGAGACATTGCACCGTCTCCG
>OMPJ01003996.1:3695-17287 GCA_900312935.1 Carapus acus | reverse complement strand
TCTACCATTGCAGTACCCCACTTCCCCACTAAGCGACGCTCTAGATTTGCCTCTGCACAGTTCGAACAGAGTGAAAAAGAGCAAGCGGGGTTTTTTTTTCTTTTGCAGATTTCCAACTCACACTGGGTGGAAGCTTTCAAGGCTCGGTGGGTCCATCGAGCCCACATGTGTGCTACATATCTGCGCTCCTCCCGCCCCCGCCAGGGGAGGCGAGCCGGGCCAAATGCCCGGCCAGTTTGCTGTGTTTACCCGTGAGCCGCGATGAGGGACCGGGGCATCGGGAGGCTGCACATCGGCCTCTGCGATTCGCCATCTTCGCCCGTCATTAATATGGCAGCATTTTAGCTTTTTTTTAAATTAAGAATGGATGAAAAATCCAGCAAGTGAAGACACATTTGAAACAGAGCAGAGGTGAGTGACACTGACAGACATGCTAGCACGACATAGCCACCCACGGGGCTAGTTAGCTTTGAACTTGAATGCTATTAGTCTGAAAACCTTTCATTGTAACATATTTATTTTTTGGTCATTTGATACACGATGTCATTACATTCTAAATCTACACGTGCTCAAGTACTATGGTTGAAAAACGCTGACGTTAATAGGAGAAGTACAAAAGGTTCCCAACAAGTGTCGATGTAGTAAATGTGGCCATAGGATGGCAGCTCGGCTCGGCACGGCTCTGCTCCGCACATGGTGCATTTGTCCGGGACTAAACTGTCCTTAAATCGCTCAATGCGTTTGGTCGGTCACATTCTCGCGTCCATCAGGCTCTCTGTGGTTGTGTCAGACTTAGTGAAGAGAGAAGAGAGCAGCCACACGCACACGGCGCACCGTCCTGCTGGATTACATCGTCTGGTGACTTATCGATCGTACTTACGAATTCAAAACATGGTAAACCCACAGTGCGCATTCATGGTTTTATGCAAGACGGCGAGGATGCTGTACACGTAAGTGTTAAAAAAAGAATGTGTCTCTGCACTGGTGCACAGGCGCTCGAACACTAATGATCGTTTCTGTGATACCTTAAACAAACGTTATTGCCTCGCTAGCCATGATTTGGTGCAGATTGCTCCACTCACATATCTACTCATGGTAAACAGACAGTGTTGTATATACCTCAGAAGGCTAAACAACTTACACCTGAAGAAACTCCCAAGTGTGTGCTGAACTGCAGACACTTCAAGAAGCAAATTTGCCAGTGCTTCCCATTCTCAGCACCAAATACTGTGAAGCTTTATTAAACCATCAAACGTTTTGCAGAGAGACAGCGAGATGTCGGTGGTGATCGGGCTCTGCTCTCGGCTGCGTGGTGAGCTCGGAGCCATGCACTACACAGATAAGCTATCTCACTTCTCAGCGACCTTGCTGGAGCACCTCCGCCTCCGCATGGGCGGCTCATTTAGTTGAAGGAGGACGCCTGCCATCGCCAATGCTATATATGTTTAAATTGATCATTATTCGGCAACTCGCTGACCCAAATGCCCCCGCTCAGACCAGTCCCTCCCTGTCCTGGCCAACATGTGGCACCACACTGGGTGTAAGGCACTTGTCCTGTCAAGAACAATCAATGGGAATGTCCGTCAAGCATTTCAGTGGGACAGAGACTCCTGCCAAAGCCAGGGAAGGGCTTCAGTGTTTGAAGGTGTTCACAGTGTGCTGTTCACTCAGTGTGCTGTGCTACAATGTCTCCCAGGTGGCCAAGATGGGGGAGCATGGCGTCACTGGCCCTGTGGCCTCCATTTCTCCCGTGCAGCAGATGCTGGCCTCTGGCACCGGAGCCCTCCTCACATCGCTTTTTGGTGAGTGCATAACAAAAGCTTATTTTTTTTATTTGTGCATCGGTATCTTCTTTTCTATCTGTATGTCTTATTGCTACTGGATCAAAGAGCACCATATAGTATACTAGATAATGAGGCTATAAAGGTTCATTCTGAGGAGGAAAACATTTGCTGTCGCCCAACTGGCTCAACGGGCTCATCTTTGCCAAATAGCTCATGCGTAATCTGCTCTGTGATAATCCACTTGCAGTCACACCGCTGGACGTTGTGAAGATCCGGCTGCAGGCCCAGCAGACGCCGTTCCCGCAAGGTAAAAGCGCATTCTACCTCGTCTCCGTCCGCTGCCGGACATTTGTCCATGAATATGGATCTGCCGGTCTGGTCCAATGTCACATGAACTTCTCACTTTGTCTTTTCAATGGTTTTCTGGCGATCATGCAGTCACGTCGTTTGAGCAGTTGTGTTGTGTGCGTTTTGTGTGTGTGAGGTAAAAACACAGATTCTTGGTGCCTATGCTAACCTGTTCCCACTTATCAGCTGTGCTCTCCACTCCGTCCTTGTCTGTCCTCCTTTGGCTGTTTCCTAGCTTGGGCTGGCAACTCTGCTGCATGGGGTGGCGTGGTTCGCCCCTCCAAGTGTGAGTATCCGTCCAGCCGTCAGCATGCCACAACAGCCCAGTGCCTCTCTTCTCCACTCGCACACTAACCCTCCAGCGTATGGATCCCCTCGCGTCATATGCTATCGACTTCACTGCCTTGCCTGTAGCCTGCAGCCGCTCCAGGAAATTGTGCGACATTTACTGCTGCTAAGACATGATTGTCTCTGTTCAGCCTGTGTACGCTGCATCCTTCCTTGGAACATGATGCTATTTTCAGAGGTTCATAGAAGGTTCTGTCAATATTTTACCCAAATGAGCTGTGAGCAAACAGGTTGAACAAGCACAGGCAAGGACAAACTACAAGTCCCTGTTTGTGGGTCTCAGAGGTCATTGCCATCACTGTTCAACTTATTTGACAGCGCTTTGATACACTGATGCAAGTGAAAGACTGGTAGAATAACAGGCACTGCATCACCATTCAGACTTTTCAGGAGTCATTTTCTGTTCCCCTCTTACAGGGAAGTGCTTCCTGTATTGTAACGGACTGATGGATCACATCTACGTCTGTCAGAACGGTACAGCCTGCGCCAGCTGGTACAGGACGCCAACACATTTCAGGGGCACCCTAGTGAGTGTTTGCAGTTGGTTTTCTCGGGGTAGAGGAGATCAGGAATCAGGAATCATTTATTGTCAGTACAGCAATTGAATTGTGTAACGAAACTAAGGTGCCTGCATTCCGGTGTAAATATTTGATGATGAAAGCAATTGTTCACCACTTTTTTGTTTATGTCTCAGGATGCTTTTGTGAAAATCAGTCGCCATGAAGGACTGAGGTCTTTGTGGAGCGGCCTGCCACCAACACTGTGAGTGTGTCCTCGTGCGGTACCAACATAAGGAATGTCCAAGCAAATGTGACAAATGAAAAAGACTGACAAGTAGTTACACATGTGACTGAGGGCGTCGAGAGTGAGTCACAGACAGATGTGACGTGGAGAATCGGTTTGTTTTCTGAAATAGAATATTGTTCAGAATCAGAAAATAACTGAAATGGAAATCCCGGCAATGTAAGTTCAGCATACTATCTGTGCGGCCAGGTACCAATTCACTGACACCACTCTGCGTCCCGATCTACACAATGCCTAGTGTACTGCAGAGCGTCCATCATTCTCTTCTTTGTTCCTCAGGGTCATGGCTGTTCCTGCCACTGTGATCTACTTCACCTGCTATGACCAACTGAGGGACTTCTTGAGATTTGGCCTGGGCCTTCAGGGCAGCCACATTCCACTGTTTGCCGGCGCTCTGGCTCGATGTGAGCGTATAAGATTTACCAGTTCTCAGCCTGTGTGCTCCCTGTCCTAACGGCCAACCAACTGGCTGTGTGTTTGTGTGTGTCCTGCAGTGGGTGCGGTGACTGTGATCAGCCCCCTCGAGCTGGTCCGCACTAAGATGCAGTCCCGTCAGCTGTCCTACCGGGAGCTGCGGGTCTGCATCCACTCAGCTGTGGCCCGTGACGGTGTGCTGTCTCTGTGGAGAGGCTGGGGGCCCACGGTGCTCAGAGATGTGCCCTTCTCGGGTAAGATGCCTTAAAGAGAGAATTTCTGTCCGTTCCAATCAATGTAAAAGTGCACATTATACTCTGACGAAAGGCGAAGGGGGAAAAAAAAGGTGGAAGACCTAAGATTTTTCTTGTCCTGTAAAGCAACAAAATGGGACCCTCTCCTAAGACTATGGTAACACTTTGCTCTTTTTGTTCTTGCAGCTCTGTACTGGTTTAACTATGAGCTGGTCAAAGCTCATCTATGTGAGCAGGCAGGCCAAACGCAGGCCAACTTCTCCATTAGCTTCACAGCAGGGGCCATTTCTGGCACAGTGAGTCCTCATTTTTCCGCACAAATGTATTGAAACAAAGGCATATCCATCATGTTAGTGAACTTTCATTCCTCTTTGTCTTTCGGCTGCTCCGTTTAGGGTTAAAAGTTGTGAAGTGGGCAGAGATTTCCATTCCTTTACGGCTAGATGTAGCGCCATTTATGAAAATCTATGGTGTAGATCCAAAGTTGGGTCCGATGTATAAACTCCGACTTTGCCTTCAAGCAGCGATTGCGGCTGTGTGTGTGTGTGACCCACACAGTTGGTGATATTTCTTGAGCAGTCATGCGTCCTCTGCCCCGCTGCACCTTTGCACCTGTCACCCGAGCTCACTCCCTCCCTGCAGGTGGCTGCCATCCTGACGCTGCCCTTTGACGTGGTGAAGACACGCAGACAGATCCAGCTGGGGGAGATGGACTCTGGTGGAGGTTTGTGATGCAGATGTTGATGCTGCTTTTCCCTTATATTCACAATTTCAATTTTGCACCCACATCTGACAGCCTCAAGTGATGCGTGACTGCGTCTCACAGAGAACTGTGATATGTAACAGAGAACTTCATGTCAAATGGGCCAATTTCAGTTTGTGTCTTTTTGTAATGTCCAAAACTGAAAGTTTTAAGCTTTCCCTTCTTTACCCCCTAGTCCCTTTAACGAAATCCACTTCCACATGGCACATGATGAAAGGAATATGGGCTGAGCTGGGCTACAGGGGCCTCTTTGCAGGTACAGATACCTCTATCCCACACCTTCACTAAATGTCAGTTGGTTTTGCAGGTGTAGAAAGTTCATGCACTGTGCATCTGTGCACCCTACAGGTTTCATGCCAAGAGTGATCAAAGTGGCTCCAGCTTGCGCCGTCATGATCAGCACTTACGAGTTTGGAAAGGCCTTCTTTCATAGAGCCAACCTTGATCGAGCACGTCAGGGATGCTGACGGACAACGTCTCACCAAACGAAAGATGGCAAAGATGCCATGGAGGAAAATGAACTGCCTTCCCCAAACTCTCATCTCCCCAGATTCACCACATGGCCGGCGCTGCTCCCTCTAACTCTCGCTGTTCTTTTTTCTTTTATTTTCGTTCTGAAATTAAATGCGAGTCAGTTTTTCAGCATGGCACTTGAATTAGCAGCAACTCTTGGACCACAGATGTTGTGCGTATTTGTTAGTTACATAAGCTACCAAGGGAATATCAAAGAGGAGGCGAGCTTGGCGTTTTATTTCAGTGCATTTGTCGCAGGAACCAGATCACTGTACCTTTGCAACCCTCCGTAATCGTTTTCCTTTACAAAGACAACCGGTCAAACTGCTCCTTGGTTGAACACTTCAACATGTTTATATGCCACGTTATCTTGCACACAGCTCGATCTATGCATCAGGATTGATTTTGATTTTCAGAAAATGCTTACTGAAGAGAACACTCAATTCTTGAAATGACAGACTGCATCAACACTGTAGCATGAGTTTCCATTCCAAAGTATGAGAATGAAAATCCATATAATGCCAATACTGAAGCATTTATGATGGCAAGCTGGATGACAATTTGACAATTTCATGTATCTACTGCGTAGATGAGCGAGAGCACTGCTGCGCACTCGATTTTGTTTCAAATCTTCACGATGAAATGCAAATGCTGTGAAAGTGTCCGTTGAATGTCTGCCCAATTGGATTCCCTTTGGAAGATCATGCATGACATCTTAGTGTAGCTTGAGCGGCTGGCAGACTAAATATAGGGCATTGTTTGAGACGTTCCTTCAAGATGTTCATTTTACCTGAGCACTGAATTTTAATCTAAAATTTTAGACACAATGAGCAAGATAAGTGTATCTGTATTGTTTTGCTCAGTGTGACTTTGCCAGAATTGCTTGTATGACGCAGCAAAGATGATGCAGCACCTTCTCAAAACTAGCATCTCGAAGAAATACATTTTAAGTCAAAATCAGCTGCTCTGGAATTGGAGAAGTACAGATTTTTAAATGCCTTATGATTGTGTGTATGTTTTTTTAAACGTATGTCATGTAATAAAGGTTACAAAAATCAAAGCCTGCTTTTAAGTTTCTGTTTCAATCAACTTGCTTCTTCCACAGGTTGCTCATCTTTTAATTTGCCACTGGTGCCTTTATTGTAGTCAGCTCTACGTTTGGATGAAGAACCTTCCACCTCGACCACACAATTAGCGTCAGAGGGAAATCTGCCCTCAGAGTCACTGCTTTAGGTTTAATTCAAAATTCACGTCAACGCAGCAGTATCTGGAAATCTCGTTGGTGGGTCTTCGCCTTGGGTACTCTCGCTTTCTCCCGCGAGAGTACGTGTTCAAATATAAAGCCTTGTCCACCTAACTGTCGTTCTCTTTCAGTCGGATCGGGCAGAAAATGGTGAGTAGATAACTCCGGCTGCATTCACTTGCCATCGCATGCCATCCGTTAATTTCTGTAATTGCCACGTCCTCTCACAATTCTAATATATGTGTTAGAAACGCGGCAATGAGTAATTACCGGAGATTTTCTCGACAGAAAGCGTTTTTATTCAAAGAAAACACGCAACTCCCCCGGCTAGCGGCTAGGCTAAGACGCAAGCTTGACGCAGGCCTGTAAGCTAAAAGTGCTCAATCCATCTCACGTCCAAAGTTTTGACCCAGAATAATTGTAATTATGTTAGAAAAGCCGATTATGTATTTTTTTGCGTCCTCATCGCTCATTTAAATGATGGACGGTTGTTGCCGTCCAGGCAACGTGGTAAGCTGAGCCGCATGGCGCACCCGAGTAAGTAGCTCTCGATCTCAATCCTAGTTTTGTTCTCCCTGTAGTCCCACCGCAAGTTTTCGGCTCCGCGCCACGGATCTCTCGGCTTCTTGCCCCGCAAGAGAAGCAGTCGTCACCGTGGTAAGGCCAAGAGTTTCCCCAAGGATGATCCCACCAAGCCCGTTCACCTCACGGCCTTCTTGGGCTACAAGGCCGGCATGACGCACATCGTCCGGGAGGTGGACAGACCGGGATCGAGTGAGTGGAAGTGCCGCATGGTTATCAGATGCATGAATTCTTGGGAGTTGGTGCATAGGTAGATTATGTTGCACTGTCTATGATGAGAATCTCGACGGGCGGACTGAATGGGGTCAAACAACCCCTGCTGAATGTCGAGTACTGAGCAGTAGCAGCCTATGGAGCCATTGCTAGCCGCAAATGTTTGTACCTACTTTGTTAAGTAACCTTTTAAAGAATGCACGGCATGTCAGATCTGTAAGCACGCTGCCAAAGCCTGCATGTCCACGAGGGTGGAAAAAATGAAACTGCAAGATTAATCTACATGATTGTACAGTAATCTTTGTGCACTGAACCCAAACCTCAACTCTTGCCTGAGAGTGACTTGTTAAGATCGGTCACCCCAGTGAGTTTAAAGCCATAAAGAAGAATAGTGAGTGTGCACACTAATTTCCAGTATCAACCTCAAGGTGCTAAAACTTGCTGACTTCCGCAGAGGTGAACAAGAAGGAGGTGGTTGAGGCCGTGACCATTGTGGAGACGCCTCCCATGATTGTCGTGGGAGTGGTGGGCTACGTCAGCACCCCGCGCGGCCTGCGGTCCTTCAAGACCATCTTTGCTGAGCACGTCAGTGACGAGTGCAAGCGCCGCTTCTACAAGAACTGGTGAGCCGATGGAAGAATAAGTGCATTTTGTGTGTTCACCATATGAAGCATATGAGGGCGTCCAGCTGTCAAGAGCTGATCTAACATGACGGTGACCCTCTGCGGCAGCTCCGCTCAGGTGCCGAGCACCTCGACGAGCTCCGGGCTCCTCTGGCCAGTGGAAAGTGCTTCTTAGAAACTGTGCCATGAGCTCAAATCGGGAGCCGTCTTCGCCCCCTGGTCCCCGTGACAGGAGGGCAAGCGGTGATGCGCTGTGTTCCTCCGCTGGCCCTGTGGGGCCATGAGGGACCTGTGCCAACCTGTGCCTCTGTGTCCCCCGGAACGGATCTCAGGTACAAGTCCAAGAAGAAGGCCTTCACAAAGTACTGCAAGAAGTGGCAGGATGAGGAGGGCAAGAAGCAGCTGGAGAAGGATTTTGCTGCCATGAAGAAGTACTGCCAGGTCATCCGCATCATTGCCCACACCCAGGTTGGTGTCGAGGGGTGGCGGTCAGGTGACCAGATCTGGGGGCCTTTTCCCATCTGTCTATGACGAGACCACGGAACACGCGTCAGGCATGGCGCCCGACTACTATGAGGATGTTTTCCATGCTGCCTTCCTTCTGAGACCCTTCCACATGGCAGCCAGTGGTGTGTGGATCGGTGTGTTGTGCGTTCTAATCGCTGGATCTTTGCAGATGCGCCTGCTGCCCCTTAGACAGAAGAAGTCTCACCTCATGGAGGTGCAGCTGAACGGTGGCTCCATCTCTGATAAGGTGGACTGGGCTCGTGAGAAGCTGGAGCAGGCGGTGCCTATCAGCTCTGTCTTCACCCAGGACGAGATGATTGACGTCATTGGTGTGACAAAGGGTCACGGATACAAAGGCAAGAGAGCGGTGGTGCGGGCAAAGAGCCCCCAACAGAAATGCAGTATTGTTGGCTGACTGATGTCTTTCTGGCGCAGGTGTCACCAGCCGCTGGCACACAAAGAAGCTTCCTCGCAAGACCCACAGAGGTCTGCGTAAGGTGGCTTGCATCGGAGCCTGGCATCCAGCCCGTGTTGCCTTCTCCGTCGCCCGTGCTGGTCAGAAGGGCTACCACCACCGCACTGAGATTAACAAGAAGGTATCGGAGCTCCATATCTGCATTATGTAATGCCAAATATCTAGCAAGTTATCCTGCTAACTGTCCAAGAAAGTGGTAAAGCTCTTGTTTGATTGTGTAGATCTACAAGATTGGCAAGGGCTACCACACTAAAGATGGCAAGTTAGTGAAAAACAACGCGGCCACAGAGTACGACCTGTCTGACAAGAGTATCAATCCCCTGGTGAGTGAAGCTGGCACAGCCTCCATCTAATCTGACCCCTGCCCAGAAATAACTCTGCTGACTCCTCCTCCTCACAGGGTGGCTTCGTGCACTACGGAGACGTGACCAATGACTTTGTCATGCTGAAGGGATGTGTGATTGGTACCAAGAAGAGGGTGCTCACTCTGCGCAAGGTAGGCCAAGTGCCCAGTTTGACCCAAGTGTCGTCCATAACGCTGAAAACATGGACTGTGGATCTTCACTGTTGCCCAAGAACAGGCGGCTGATCTGCCTCCACTGTCCTTCCTCAGTCTCTCCTAGTGCAGACCAGCCGTCGGGCCCTGGAGAAGATCGACCTCAAGTTCATCGACACCACCTCCAAGTTTGGTCACGGCCGCTTCCAGACTGTGGATGAGAAGAAGGCGTTCATGGTGAGGCTCTACACATTTGGCACCGCCTCGTGGATGAAGCTACTTCTTCCTCTGGCGTGTTCGGTCTCGGCACTAATGCCTGGCAGCACCTCCCCCAGTGAGCAGGAGCTCCCGCCGAGCATGTCGGTGTCGTGTCGCCCGGCCTCCAGCACTGTTCGTAACCTGGTTCAGTGTTCAGTGTGAACTCTGGGTTCCATTCCAGTGCCACAGCGAGCCCCAGTGAGGCAGGGGAGCAGTGCCACCTTGTGCTGGCTCCCTGTTCACTCTCTGGGAACAGCCACCACTGGCAGCCAAAATTGTGAGCGTGGGCATATTCTCCTATCGGATTGTGCCTGATTTGTTTTGTTCTCGTGTCCGCAGGGACCACTCAAGAAGGACCGCATTGCCAAGGAGGAGACGGCCTAGATCTGCTGTCGCTCTGTGCTGGATCCCTCCCTTCTGTCCTGCAGAGTTTAATAAAAAAAATAAACAAAACCCATCTGTCTTGCGTGATTATTGTGATACTGGGTCTATGGTGTGTATTATAGTATTGGTGCTGAGGCTCAGATCTGTTATGAAATTGTCTTTAAGAAGCTCACCAAATATGAAATTTTCTCATGTAATTGAGTCGTAGACGAGGAGAAAATTTAATGTCGGAAATTCTTGTAGCGTGGGAAAAGGGGGCAACTTGGGATTGTAAGATGCAGGACTAAATTTGATTTCCCAAGCCACGGAGAGCCACGTAATGCTGAAAGAGCCATTTACTGTAATTGCGAGCCAGAGGCTCAACACCTGGTCTGGCCAGACCTTGTCTGCTGGTTGGAAAAGTACAGTCTGATGGGTGGTAGAAGGATGGTGTGCATCAGAAGCACTGCCCTTGAGCAAGGCACCTAACCTGGACTCAGCATACTTCATGGTTAACGTCTAAAGTAGGCCAGGATACGATTCTCCTCTTCAGTTGCACAGTCTGCACCGCTGACCTGGACCCAGTTTATCGATGCCACACGATGCGTGTGATAAACTTCCCGTTCCACAGACACCTTTGACCAGCTCAACCCTCAGACGCACACGTGGGCTCAGAAAGAACCCGAGGGGTTTTAATCTCCACAATCTCTACAGAGAAAAATTGTGATACAGGTGTTCTGCATTAAACATGTCTGAGACATACAGCAATATTTTTCTTTGTTTTCATTCATTTTGAGAAAATTCTCAATGTCTTCAGAATTTCAATTTGGGTCAAAAATGACCCCACTTGGGAAAGAATGTAGGTATTGCTAAGTTGTGTGTCAAAGGGTTAAGGATGTTGCCAACAGTGAAAGGCTGGAGATTGGGTCCATTAACACTAAATGCGCAAACCCATGCCAAATGTTTGCGAGCAATTCTACTTTTGAAAATTCAATGAACTGTGTAGGGAAAATTGGCAAATGTCAGTTCTTCGTTGTTTGCCACTCATTTTCGTGCAGCGTTACATTTTGTCGCTTCCCAGCGTTTTGCACATTGATGCACGCATGCAGCCTCATCACTGAAGTGTATCAGTCCAGACATACTGTAGAACTGCTGATTTCAAGCTTCCCAATTGGCCCCACCAGAAACTGGATTTTTCAATAGAAAAACAATAATAGCGATCCCACTGCCAAGGCACTCGATGTTGCCGCATATTATCAGTGTCGAGCACATGACTGCATCAAGAAATAATCATTTCTATCAAATTTCATTCTGTTACGCTGGTGTGCTGGGAAGAGGGAACAAACGGTTTCTCTGTTCTGAATCAGGACTCCTACCTTTCCAACAATTGGCCACAGCAGTCCGGGACGCAGGGGCGCTCTCCTGAGGGCCGATGTGCCTTGGCTCACCATTAACCTCGTGGCTCCACTGAGTCAGCACCTCAGAGGCGGGCGGCTCGGCGCTTAATTATTAATTCAGCACAAGCAGGTAATTAGCGATGAGATGTAAAACACAAAAAAAGTCTTTCACTTTGTGCTCTCGATCCAATGTATGATATCCTGCAGGACTTGTTGTCTTTCCAACCTTAGTCCTGCAGAACTCTTCACGACGAAGGGCGGTGACGTGTATTTTTAATCACCCTGCAGAGCCTTCTCAAGGAAATGGGCCCGGCTTGCAGGAGAAAAGGTCAGCGTCAGCAGCGCAAAAGCGATGGCCGTCAGGACGAGCCATTTAGCTAGCACTGCACGTTTAATTGGCTGGCAGTGTCCTTGAGCTGATGCGATGGCGTCGGGCTGACATCACAAGTCCAGCAGGCGCAGTGCAGTAATTAAGCTCCAGCGTCCATTCTGACTCATCAGCGCCAAAAAGGGAAAAAGCCCCAGTTCAGCAGGTAATGAGCTAACCCTGCGAGAGCTCCACGGGACATTTAAATGTCCTACTGAGCGTCTTTCCGAGGCGTCTCTGCATTCAATTCTGCTCTCTTTGCAAAAATGTGGATTTCCTGTTTGACTCTCCAAGGTCCCGCCTGCCGAGCGTTCACCCGTCTTGGTGGCTGAAGGACAAATCCTTCTGGCGAGCAGCAATTCTAGAATAGGACATTTTTCTCTACCAAGGAATTTCAGCGCTACAGCTGAGAGGATATATTCCCTACAGGACACTGACACACACACACACGCACACACGCGCACACACATTTACTCAGCCTTACAGTGATTCTCGGGCAGTCACACAAAATTGAACAATGTCTGGGATACTGCTTCCAAACTAATTAACTGATGTATTGCAAAGGACATTAGCTGCTTCTCAGAATTATTGCCTGCTACGGTTTCACCTCAAACAAATGGTGATTAAAATCAACATTGTACAAAAGTGGCAATAGGGGAAGGCAACTGGGGACTCCAACCAAATGGTTAGAGGTCGCAGATCAACACAATTCTGGCTAACTTAACATGTGTTCTCACACAGATTGATGACATTATAGCAGTGGCCCAGCCGGTCCACACCAAATACTGGAGGAATACAACAAAGCTCTCGCTCAGCAGTCCACTGGTGGACTCACTTCCCCTAAAAATCATTACTTTTGAAAAAAAGCATGCCTCTTTTACTTGTCCTCTTAAGGGGGTGGAGGCTGAGGTGGTGCGAGGAGACCACAGAAGTGTCAGCGTGGGGTCAGCCGCTGTGACACTGTAGCGTAGGGATGGGAGGTGGAGACGGGCCACAGCGCTACACAATCTCCTCCTCGGCCCGCCGACCTTTGCTCCCCCCTTGTGCAATACGAGCAGAGGAGCAGCGCTGACGCCTGCAGAGCTTGACTTTACCTTACTCGTCCCTCGCCTCCGGGAGCGACAGTTTTGGGCATTAATTGCTCCTGTAGTCATGGTGCAGTGAGTCAAGGTGTCCTGACCACCGCTCGCTCCCTGACCTCCGGCTTCTGCCCTCGCCTGCACCATTCCACCCTATTACCTCGGTTCTCCATCATCTTTGGGCGCCACAAAGAGTGGATGCCCGTGCATGTGCGTGTGCGTGTGCGTGCGTGCGTGCGTCCATGCGTGCGTGTGTGTGTGTGTGTGTGGGTGTGTGTGTGCGTCTCAGCCACCATGCGGAGCTGGAACCTCCCGTCCAGCCTCCATCAGTCCTGAGGCAGCAGCTGTTGCTAGTAGGATGACAGCCAGGAAACCAAGGTGCATGCTGGGGCAGCGGAGAGGAGGGCCAAGCATTTGATTTATGTGTATGTGTGAGAGTGTGTGAAGGCGGGAAAGCGAGTGATACAACACACACGTGCATGCACGCACACACACACAAACACACACACACAGTCACAAGCACGAAGCCTCGGGCATCTATTGTATTTCAGTACAATGGCTAACAAACACATGTCTCTATGCCTGTTTACGTGCTTGCTCATGTTTTACATGTGCACACCAGCAGCGTGTGTGTGTGTGTGTGTGAGAGAGCCAGTATGTGTCTGTGGATGTGTGTATGTGAATTCTTGCACCATCCGCTGGCACAGGGCTGGGCTGTCCTGCAGAGTGAGGGAAGTGGCTGGTGGCGGCGATGTGGCGTG
>OMPJ01003981.1:10361-13582 GCA_900312935.1 Carapus acus | reverse complement strand
CACCCCCTCACAGTCCCGGCTCGGTTCTTTCTGTCCTCTTCAGCGGGTCACGGATCCAACACGGAGCATCAGAGGCGCAGGTCCACGCCAAATATTAAACTCAGTTAACTCAGTTTATCACTTCACTCCCCTACACACCCAAACACACACGCACACACACGCGCACGCACCCCGCGGTTGTCCCACGGCGACCACTGCACACACACAAACACACACACACGCACACACTCCCTCCTTGGCCGCCTCCGCGCTCCTTGAAGGCACCGCTGTTGTTGTTGTTGTTGTTTGTTGATGCAAGTTCTTCCCAGTTTTTTGCAATTAATCCAGTGTCGTCAACGTGTGTGTTCACACACCGTCCGCACACACGCACCGTGGACCTCCAAGTGTGCATGCGTGGGCCTTCATGAGAGAACAAACACACAACAACTCCGCTCCTGCTTTGCAACGTGCGTGCGTGTGTGTGTGAGCGTGTGTGTGTGCGTGTCCAAGCTGGCACGTCCCGGGAACAGCGCGTCGCTCGATCTTCATCCGTAAAAAGACAAGTAGAAAAAAGAAAAGAGGAGAAAAAGGCGCTTCACGCTGGCGCACGGCGCGGAAAGTGTGCGTCTCCCGCGGGTGCGATCCTCCGCAGACGCGCCGCGGCCAAGACGGCGCCCTCAAAGCTCGACCCACAGGTGCTCCGAGGCATGTTGACAGGGAAAAGTGGGCTGATGTTTGTTTTTGTTTGTGTTTTTTGACAATCACGCCGTTGCGAGAGAGGGAAAAAAATTAATAATCCACGAAGTGGCTTCAAATCGGCCCCCTGATGTGTTTAATCATTAACCGAGTCCAGCCTCGCTGCGCACACATAAACTGGGTCCCCCAAACCACGCGTAATCCGAGCTCACAACCAAAGTCGCGATTCTTAATTTCTACGATCGCTCCGGTGTGAGACAGACAGAAAAACTCATTCCTCGAGTTCAGTGTCTCCGCAGCGCTGAGAGCGTTTCGGTACGATCCTCCGGAGAAGTCATCGGAGAAGTGATCGGGCGAAAAATACAAAGCGTCAACAAGTGGAGGGCGAAAAAGGTTGTGACAGTGGCGGGGTGATAGCGGTCCAAAGTCCGTGTGAACACCGGAGAAAAGTTGCTGAAAGCGGGGGAGACGCGGCGGAGTCCCTCGGTCCTCCTCCCGGAGTCTGTCCCTGTCCCCCGGGAGCTCATTGACACTACCTGCTCACTGCACCGCCGCGTTCAAGGCCTCCCCGACATTTCACAGTAACGGGGCGACGGCTGCTGTTTTCCATTTAGCGCGCCAATCTCTCTCTCGGTGGGTTAAATCGTTAGGGAAATTTGCTGTTAGACCGCTTTGATTGTAAATAGTCTGAGTGGGTGTGCTGCATTTTGTTGGTGTTGGTTTGTCGCGCCGGGATAAGTACAAGAGATCTAAAGCTGTAATGATTTTGTGAATTCGAGGAGTACCTGAAGGCGGCATCAGACTCAGGGCGGAGCAGCTGTGGGACGCCATTGGTTGGCCAACCTCTAGCGTGGTGCGCCGCCGCGTGGACAAAACGCTGCACATCCTACAAATATGGGGCGAAAACTATTAGTATAATGAACAACACCCACCTTGCATTTTTACACTCGCGTAATCAACGTTTACATTTCAAAATCACCATTAGCACCACAAAACATGTAGTTAATGTTTTTCCTCACTGGGATTCATTGCGTCAGGTTGGTAATCTGAATAAACTAAAAGTTTGAATTAAATAACATAAAAAACGAGAAAGAAATTCTTCAAACTGCGCGGCAAACAATTGTGAAAAGTACAAGACAACGACGACGACAACGGCAACAACTGCCCGAGGATATTGAGGAAATGATTACTTACAAAAGTTGATGTGACATTTACTGAAAATGTAAAATTTGTGGTCATTTTCAACCACAGTACCAATCTTCATCAAGAGCAATATCTGTTGAAGAGGAGAGCCACGCTAGATTTGTCAAGTTCTGATGTTCCCCGTGCCCAAGATAGCAAACAGTAATTTTTCGACAGGCACGCCATTGGAATACTTTTTCCGTGTAGGACCCCGACGTGACGTCATCACCAAGAGCCGACATCTGACACAGATTTCTGTGCGCCGTGAATTGATTGTGAAGAATTGATTAACTTTTTGACCCTTGGATTTGAACGATGGCATTGGAAACTGTTCCCAAAGACCTCCGCCACCTTCGGGCTTGTCTCCTGTGCTCTTTAGTGAAGGTAACGCCCAGTTAAAAGAAAGAAACTAAAAGCTATTATCAGTCGCCCGCGAACGTGTGAACGCTATTTAGGCTAACCTGTATTTACATTCACACCTCCTTTATTTACCGGATTATACGCATCAGTGGTATTTAATCATTGAAGCGAGATCTAGATAATGTATTGCACGAGTAACGTACGATGCCAATGAAGGCTCCTGAAGAAGATACACGCCCGTTTTGCAAACTGTACCTAAAACGATAAAATCTGGACGAAAACACACAGACAAGCACTCTATGCATCCCCCCCCGAATTTTTACTTGACTACGGTACAGACGTAAAGTGTCTGTGACTGAATGTGTCGCACTTTGACTACCAATCATTCAACTTGTCTTTCCCATCTGTGCCAATACAAAACACAATGCATGCAGCCCCCTTTTCGTTGATCATTCATATCTGTTAACATTGACGTGCAGAAACTCACAGTAGTCGTGTTGACTCCCTGTTTTCCCTTTGTACCAATGGTCAGACCATAGACCAGTTCGAGTATGACGGCTGTGATAACTGTGAGTCCTACCTGCAGATGAAGGGCAACAGAGAGATGGTCTACGAGTGCACCAGCTCCTCCTTTGACGGGTACACACACAGCCAAGGAGCAAAACTCATATGATCTTTTCTAAGAGTGTGTGTGGACTATCCCAATTTGAATTGTGTGAGTCAGCTCATGTTAATGTGCGTATCTGTGTGATTTCAGGGTGATCGCAATGATGAGTCCAGAGGACAGCTGGGTGGCTAAATGGCAGAGGATAGGTAAGGGCCAGTGTGGTGACCAACAACAAAGAACCCTGAAATTATTTTGATGAAAGGCCAGAAGGTCAAAATGTACTGAGCACTCCCCTCACTACCACATGGTTGCCTTTTTGAGAGCCTGCTGCTCTGCAACATAGCAGACATGGGTCAATCACCCTGAAGTTGTGAAATCTAAAGGAATATTTACCTTT
>OMPJ01003981.1:2861-5361 GCA_900312935.1 Carapus acus | reverse complement strand
ATGGCTGGGACATCACCTCCTGTCCTAATGGTGGCGAGGGTCCTTCATCTGAATTTTTCTGTGATAAACCCTCCCAGGACACACACACACACACCCCACACATACCTACACGCGCCCACGCACACACGCATGCATGCACACTTAAGTGGCACATCCAATCAGTGGCCAGATCCCAGCGTCTCTCCTCTAACAGGAAGTGGGCTTCTTGTGCTGGCGGTCCACAGCCAGTTACCGGCCGAGCGTTACTGAGAATGGAGGGAGTCAGGCAGCACTAATGGATTTGGGAAGAACGCGCTTGGCCAGGTCGGCCGCCGCAGAGCCGGAATACTTCATCCAATCTGGAGCGGCGCCTCGGCGATGTGTTTACCTGGTCGCCGTGGTGATTTGTGGCAGGATGAGTTGAGGGTGGCGGAAATTTATTTATTTTCTCCCTGCAGGTTCCATTTAATGGAACGCATCGCGGGAATCAAGGGCGTAATGGGCAGACCGGGGGCTCGGACTGCAACACGCACTCGCACACGTGCCCACGTGTGCGCGCACACACACAATTACACAGTGATGTTCTGTAGTTGCACAAGGAAAACAATGAAAACCAAGCACACAGCATGATAATGATGACAACAACAGAATCGCAAAAAGCTGTGGGGAGGAGGGAGGGAGGAAAGGAAGGAAGGAAGGAAGGAGGAAAAGGAAGACAGGAGGGAAAGAGCGGGGAATAGGAGGCAGGAAGGAAGATGTGGTGGAAAGGAAGGATGGAGGAAAGATAGGGGGGTAAGTAAGTGAGGTTGGGAGCTGGGAGCGAAAGGAGGGAAGGAAGGAAGATGGGCAGGAAAGGAAGGTAGGAAGATGGGGTGAAGGAGGGAAGAGAGGAGGCAAAGGAAGAACGATAGTAGGGAAGGGAAGAGAGGAAGAAAGAAAGGAGGGTGAGGAAGGAGGAAAAATGGCGCGAAGGAAGGAGGGAGGATGTGAGGGAAAGGAGGGGGAAGAAGGATGGGATGAAGGATGGAAGGTGAAAGGCGGGAAGAAAGATAGGAGTGAAGGAGAGAAGGGGGGAGGAAGGAAGGAGGGAAAGGAGTGAAGGAAAGAAGGAAGAACAGGAGGGAACTGAAGGAAGGAAGTAAAGAAGGAAGGAAGATGGGGGAGAGGGAGGAAGTCGCCCCTGTGATGCCACAAGGCCACTTCCTGTTCAGTCAAAGGTACCGTAGTTCTGATCTTGCCTGTCGTCTCTGGTTTCTCTGAATATTCCGGAAGCTTCTGACATTCCGCGGTTTCACTCACGGCCTGTTTTCCCAGGCTGAGCTGGCAGAGCCGGACCGCCACATGTCCTCACAGCGACTTCACTCTCTGTAAATTCTGCCCGGGCCGACGCAGCGAGAACGTATAATTTGAAGTCGGACTGGGGTGTGTGTGATTAATATTTATGCGTGCGTATCAAAGTTTGGCAGCGTCCAGATAAAGCCCAGGTGAAAATTAGCCGTGTAATCGCGAATGGATTATGCAAATAGCAGATCAATGGCTTTTCGCCTTGTTTTCGGGGCAGGGAGGGAAGAAAAGAAGGAAACACGCGCACACACACTGTTTCTGCATTTCCTCTGAGTCTTTGTCCATCAAGGTGAGTTTGCAGCTGCTCGGCGGGGGGGGTCCCTGCCCCTGGGGGTGGGGAGGGCTGTGCACACCCCCCCCTCCCAGCAACCAACCAGCTTATTTTCCATACGTATCCAGGTGCACGTTTCAAGATAGAGCCCGACGCCGCTGTGTGTCGCCCGACTCCAATCCAAGCACAATAAACGCCGCCATAAACGCAGCGATGAGGCGCTGATGGCATGCAAATCACACCAGCACGCGGGTGTCAGCGTGCATGTGTAAGAGAGCCGACATCTGTTTCTAACGCACTCTAACCTTTGCATCTTCGCCCGCCGCTAGCTGGCAGGTCATGGAGGCGTCAGCACCTGGCGTCCCCAGATTAAAACGCAACAGCTAGCTTTGCCGCTCACTATTTAATGCTAACACAGTGGCTTTAATTCTCACCTGACGCCATTTTCTGTTCGTGATGCGCCACTGTCATCCATGGTGACTAAATAGCCTTCTGTGAGGGTGTGTGTGTGTGTGCGTTTGTGTCAGGGGTGTGGGAGGAGTGATGTGATTAGCAATTAGCGTAAGGTGGACGCAACACCGATGCCTGTGTTGCACCCCAACGAACAAATCAGGGGGAAAAACATGGCAGGAAAAAAAGGAAACCAAATAAACACAGGCCCGAGAGAGGCCGGCCTGTATGGCTATGGTGGTGGCGAGCGCATTTCCGAGCTCGGGATTTAATATTGCTTGTAACGATTGACGCGAGGTCAAATTTAACCCCAATCTGGTCCAGGCAGCAGTTATTTGTGCTAGCGGGAAAGGAAGCGACGGCGTCCTGATCCCGGATCGGCCCGCAGCCCGGCCCACTGCCGCCATAATCCCTCAAAATGGAGCGGAAAGAAAGCGGCGGTGGCCCACTGGGGCC
>OMPJ01003980.1:2142-13052 GCA_900312935.1 Carapus acus | reverse complement strand
ATTTGTGTTTGTCGCCTTGGACGTTGATAGCAGCTTCGTTTTCAGATTGCAGAGTAAGCATCTGAACACATATTTTTTCTCTGATGATTCAGTTAAAGTCATAAACTTATCAAGGTAGGGCCATGGCGACTCCGCCGACACAGAACTCTCTCCCGCCTCCTCTGTTTTCCTCCTCATTTGCGCACTCGTTCCCATCAGCAGCAGGACAGGTATGTGACGTGACACGGAATCGCGTCTGTTGGCTATGCGCATGTGCAGGTCTGTGCTCCCGTCTGTTGAAATAAAGCAAAAAAAAAATAAAAAGCAGCAAAAGCTCCGCTGCGTTTGAGGTTTAGAAATACCTGAGAAAACATAACTTCTGCGGACGCTACCGCGCTATTTGATCAGTAAAATAGTTTCACTACTTAAAAGCTATTTGATTTAGAAAACAGCGACGTTACGACCACGCTACTGAGAAATGTAGTTTAACTAGTAACGCCGCTACTTGTAGCGCCGCTACTGCCCAACACTGGAAATTACGGTACTCTAATTTGCACGGTACCCTAATTTATCCTGGGAGCGATGTCCCTTGCTTTCAACTTTACTTTTTTAAGTTATAGTCGCCATTTTTAGATGGACTGGAAAGGGTCCCATTCAGGTCAAGCAGCAAGTGTGCGGCCACAGGTTTGCTGCAGTCTTCTGGTGAATTTTAGAATAGCTTTTTTGTATGACTATTCGACATAATCATTGTTTTTATTATAGAGGCCACAGGACGGTGGGAATTTGAACACGGGCTGCAATTAGCTCTAGGCTAAACTTTGGACATGCCTGGTCTACATATTCAGGAGTGAGTCATCTGGACTTCTCTCTCTGGCCAGGTATGTTGTGATCCATCCAATCAGTTTTGAAAACTTGTTTAGGTTTAGGGTGGCATTCCCTCATCTGAGTGCTTACTCTCCACCTGTTCCTGGGTGGTCCCAAGAAATTCACAGGCCAGATTTGTCATGTGCATGAAAAACACAGAAAGATCAGGTTTGAATTAGATATTGTACATTTTTCTGTCACCCTGCACAGCCAGGTTTAGGTGATCTTTTCTCACAGTGTACTCCATTCTGACTTTTTCTCCATTTACAGCTTTTCGGAAACATCATGAAACACTGTTGGCATTGAATGCATGTGAATGACACTGACACATGGCAAAGCCACAAATTGTGATTGTTCTCCTCCGTCTTGAAAAAATGTTATGCAATAGATACTACAGTTATAATATTTGTCAGAAACACAAGAGGATCAATGTATTCTCAGTTAAACACAAATGTGTAATGATACGTGACCAATAAACCAACAGTACCAGTAAGATAAAGTTGGGTGATTAAAATCCAAGTGACACAGTTACGACATAGCAATGACATTATACAATGACTCTTGTGGAGCATCTTGTGTTGTGATAGTCAAATCAAACCAATATCAAAAGGTAATAAAAATGACAGTATGTCCCTTGGTTTAGGTTGAAGTTGTTTTTAGTAGCTAAGATTTTTAGTAAGAGCTTTGTTAAGCCTGCGTTAAACACAGATCTTAAATATCACTCTAAAGAAGGGGTGTCCACAGGGGTGTTCATTTTCACAGGGGCTATATCAGCATTGTGGCTGATCTTAAAAGGATAGATTTAAATAGCAATTAATAAAGTATAAATGTAATTAGATATTTTAGAAAAGTACTCAATCAGAAATTTTCAATATTGCTGACATATGCAACTTCCAAATATTACAGTCGCATTGGCATGGATGTACATATATGTTAGGTCTTTGCTCTGTCATTATTTTGTCCATCCTTGTAATTTCATGTATAGAAACCTGAATTAATTGACAATCATAAGTTAACAATCAGTCAACAAGCTAACAAGCTGGTTCGTTCCTTCACTCGGTCTGTGATGGTGCGCATTGACAAACTGGCTATTCAAAAAGTGTCTCGTTGAGGCACAGCTGGTTGGCGCAACATTTTTTTTCGGTCGGCTGCGAGTTGTCGACGGTGGTGGGCAGGGCGGCACGTGACTACTTCCTGCCGTAGTGTGCCGCGGCACACCGGTTGAAAAAGGCTGCTCTAAAGCAACAGTTAAGTAAAAATCTCAGGTGGGAAATTGCAACCAGTATAATCCTGGAGCAAAACTCCTGCCAACCTTACATTAATATTCACTGCACATTTTTGTTAATATGCCCAAGAGGGGATTGGTGGCTTTATATTGATGACTTTCAATACTATATTTTCCAGGGTATCAAAACAACCACGTAATCATCAAGGCTTCGAGCGAGAAAAAGGGTTATTATGACTTGAACACTGTGTTGTGAGACCACAGACAGGGATTCTTGAAAGCAATGTTTTTTTCTACTCATAGTGGAAAGCTAAACAAAATGGAAATCAATAACACAACTTGATGGGAGATCATCTGCTGTTGCTGCAAATTTCTCTTGAGCTCTGATTTCTTCAGCCATTTGAAATAAAAACGACAACACTCAAACAATCCGGTTCACATTACCACTCAACACAGCTCTCACAGCCTCTGACCTCAATACACACAAACTTAAAAATGCATAAGGGTCACAGCACTAACTTATGCACATCTGCCATCACATTACAGATGTTAAGATTTAATATCGTTTTTGGTCATGATATTCAGGCTTTGCCCTTATTCTCAATCTGCCTCGTCCTGGCAAGACTTCCCTGTGGGTGCAGGTCATTTGCACTTCAAGATATGCAGGGCTAGCTCGCTTCCCCCTCATGTCCTCCTCACTCACACCCACACCTTATCAGGTAGTTCTGTGTGCTTTGTCAGATTCAGCCGTCTAACAAAGCACACAGAACTACTTTGTTATGCAAGGTCTTCTGGGAAACAGGGGAGTATGTAAGCATCCTCAGTCTATAACACTTATCATAATAACAGATGAGCCGATATCCTGTTTTCAACATACTTGATCTCCAGTATGAGTGTATTTGTGAGTCTGTATGGAAACAATGTCCTGCTGTATGCCATTTTCCCTCTGCTGCTGTAGTTGGCCTACACCTGTGCTGGGCAGGCCTCCCACTAACCACCTATAACCCATGACCCCTAACTACCCATGAACCCCTCTGAGCGATCAGCCTCTTAAGTTCTCAGTTTACACCTAGCATTAGCTTTCAGTGTAGAAGTATAAAGAACAATGCATATTTGACAAGCTTATTAGGTCAGTTAATACACATATGGACCCTCAGGCAAGTCTCATCAACTCACAACAACAGAGAAAATGGATTATTATCAAAGGTTTCTCAGTGCCACCATTACTTAGACCACAATGCCACCAGTGCTTGACCCATTAGTATGGATATTGTACCCACTCCAGCACATAACAGACACCGAGAGAGCATGAGAAGACTTATGGGGGTTGAACGTCTGCATTTAGGGTTTCAAAAATTCACACAGAGCCACAGTGTTCCTCTTTGTGGGTAAAGGGGATTTTGTGAAATCAGAGGCGCCAGAGGGCATGGTGTCGAGAATGTGGGGGGAGATGTGAAAGGAGGGGTTGGAGATCCGCTACATGGCCTCTGTCAACAGAGGCCTACCTCTTTTCCCGCAGAACTGGCATCACAGATGTGTGAACAACTGTGTTTGTTTGCACCAGACACCCATGTCCGATCAATGACATACTGCAATGTAATTATTTGCGGTGTGGATGACGATGGTGCACAAGGAGCAAGGGGCTTATCATTCAGTTGATACGAAGCTCTGGGGAAGACACCAGGTACAGTCCCCTATGGCTCCAGCTACAATGCATTATTCAGTTATACACAAAGGGAAGCGATGAGGTGGGAGAGCAAGATGTAAAATGCTGCATCGCCATATTGTTTCCAAAGGCAGTGCCCAGCATTTCGCCAAAGTAATGCAGGGCAACAAACAATGAAAGTGAGTCAGAAATAGCTGCACACACTGAATTCCACTCAGCTGTCGTTGCTAGGTAGAGGACTTTTCGTAATTCCACATATTCATGCTTATCTCCCTCACACCCTCTCCCAAAGCCTTCTCGAGAGTGAAAGACTAGATTAAACCTGGTTTTGTTCATTACTCAAACACTTTCTATCGAAATAGTTGTTTGGTTGCAACTTTTTTTTTAGATATTTCCCACAAATTATGATGGGTTATCAGTAGGCCAGCCTCTGGCATTGAAACAGGCTATTATGTAGATATGAATACATCTCTTGCCGGTTGTCAGATTGCTTCTGATTCTTGATGTGGAGAAGCTCCGAACAAAGGGCAACAAAGTGAGGCAGCTCCCTTTTTCACTCCCTATTCAGAGCCCATTCAGGATGGGAAGCAATCTTAAATAAATATTCTTATGCAAATTGCTGTGCAGCTCTGCAGGCTCCTCCATGGCAAGGTAACCAAGAGTGGATGATGCATTACCGGGCATTTTGTGAACTAATCCTCCGACTTTTATTACTGATAACCCTTTGTAACAGCTAGTTACACCCTGTGGAAATATTTAAAAAATAATTCAGCAAGCATGATTAATGTTTTAGAAGAGAGATTAATCTGTGGTACTGTATTTATATGTTTTCATTGCGAATGTAATGATCGGTCTACATGAATGCTGTTACTATGCAACATAAACAAGCACCGAGCAATTAAGGATTGGGACTGATTAAGAACAGCTATTGCAATTATTGGAGTTTGCCTTAGTAAACGTAATATAAACAATATGCTCAAGTTGTCACAACATCAAGTTGAATGGACTCCAATCACCTGATTACCACCTCAGGATTTTACTCATGCCAGCTTGTTGCCAGCCACAGTAACAGCAACAGTAATTAGTCCTGCATGTCACCACATGCTGTTCATTAAATCACAAAGATCAGTATGTTGTGCCGTCGAAAGAGATGAAAAGCAGATCGTATTAGATGTCCCCTCAGTAATTCTGTGTCGTCTTCCGACCCGACGGCCCTAAAGGCAACATTAGTGTCCCCACTGAAAACGCCATACCAAATGCGCGCGGGCAAAGACGCGCGCGCGCGCACGCACACGCACACGCACACACACACATTCCAGGCGGAGTCCGTGCAACTCGATTCAGTTTGTGAATGAGAAGCCGTGAAGAGCGCTCACCTCTTCGTGCAGTAGAGCTTCATAGAAGAAAGAAAAGTAAACAGAATGGGTTTCTTCAGCAGGGTCAAACCTTTATTATTTTCGTATGTCTTTATTAACGGTTTACTAATCACTCTACAGACCAAAGAAGGTGAGTTTGCTTGCGAGTTGATTTGCTACGGCTTTGCGCTAAATGACTACATCGGGCTTCATTAAACTCAACTACGTGTGCTACGCGGGAGACGACACACTTACATGACACTTTTTGACAGTAATTTGTTCCCCGATGTTCAGCTGCTGCCATGTTCAAGAGTTGGCAGTGTAGGAGTTCATATTGAATTCTGAGTAGCTCCCTCCTGCGCGCTGCAACCGTAATCTCAAAGGTGTTATTTTGGAGGGTTCCAGACTGAAGTTACGAATTAATATCAGGATTATGGGGCAATTTCAGCAAGAGACAGTTTTTTTTCTCTCCAAAACTGTCGTTGTTAAAAATAAAAAAATCAATACCATTTGATACCTCGTAGTATTTACAATACCCATGAATAGTATCTTAGACAATTTGCAGTACCCATGAATAGTATATTAGACAAGAGTCAAACAACATATAAGAATTTCATATGAATGAGAAACAATTGCAAGAAAAGTGGCTCCCTGATTAATCTATAGGAACCATCTGCTGAAGATGACTCAATGAAATGCTTCCACTGATTCCAGCCCACTGTGCGGTCCTATTCTTTTCACAGTGCTGACCCTTGTCTTACTTGTCCACAGAGGTGCTTTTGGATATGAGGGCCACTGGAGGAGAGCTGGGCTGGCTGACCTGGACCGTAGGTCAGGGAGGACGTCAAGGGGTGAGTGCCACCTCGGCGTCACCAGCTTCACTGTTTCCATTTGAAATTTGCCTTTGCAATGGATCTGCATGTTGAAAATGCACAGGATAGGCTGAGAAGTGCCTGAGGTATTTTCTCAAGGCTAGATATTTGACTATTTGACCCTAGTGGTTTGTTGTGTAGTGGGCTTTTGTGCCCGTATGTCCAAATTTCATGAAATTTTCCATTACAACTGCCTATGGTTGCCTAGTACGGATTTCAATCGGGGCAGCACCAAAATCACAGACACACAGAATAGTGGCTCGATGCACATTGGGAATACTTGTGGCTTCTTGTGGTTTTAAGGCTTCAGCTCCGCAATTGTATGATAGAGTGCAATTAACTTTTAAAGATTGCTCTTTGTGGCACCTCTTTTAAGAGGGAGGGACTTCGGATGTAGTTACACAGCAATAGTAACTTAAGTCTCAACTACAACACAGTGTCTGGAATTTGTGTGGATTTTGTTTATGGCTATGTGAGGTGCTGTGGGTATATGTGTTGCTGGCATATAGGACATATTTCCTTCTTTCGGTCCCACAATGTTGAAGCAACTGCCTGATAAGTCTTACGCAACTGCTGTAAATGTGTGTACTCATTTTACGTGTTGATGACTCAGGCATATTTGGGCATGCCAGTCTCAAGGGTTCACTTCAGCCCTCTTTACTTTCTCTCTAATATCCTGTCACAGACTTCATATTTTCTTTTAAACTGCTGTGACAATACTACAAAATGCACATCAATAAGCACAAGATAATTTGGTGTCAATATGGACTCACACCCTCACTGATAAATATTATTTCAATGTCAACAGCGGTTCATAAGATTTCTACCAACAGATCAACACAGGTGTCTGCTCTGTTCTTCTGCAAGTTTGTGTTCGGAGCTGCACACAGCCGCCATCAAAGGTCATTCTTTACCCTACCAGCACAGTGGTGACAACAACAAACTTTGAATCCGTAGGTTTCACTTCTTGGTCAGGCCTGCTGCTGGTTTCCCTCAGTAATGCCGTATTTGCTGTAGCGCTTGGTTTGTGAGCTTAGATTTTGATTGAGTGAACAACAATTGCAAACAACAAAAACGCAGAGCGAAAGATTTGCTTGTAAAATTATTCAGTGTCTTTGCTTTGTCAGGTATATTTTGCCTTGCCAACCCTTCAATGCCTGCTGTCAGCTTGAAGTATTAGTGTAAAGTTTTCCATGTTTCAGCTTCCATGAAATGTGGTGTGGGTTAAAATGTTCATTGTAGCCCTGCAGGTGGCCCCCCACAGGCTGTTAATTATAGTTGCACTAACCAAACCCTCATTGGGAGTTTGATTCCCTTCTGCATTTTCTGGCTCCTATTAGAGGTTTATTAAGAACATTGCGTAGACAGTTTCCCTTTAAGTAACTTTGTGCCTCTAACCTTTAGGATTTGTGATGTGATGTGTTGCAGTGGGAGGTTGTCCAGAAGACCCTGAATGGCTCCCAATTCTACACGTACTCTGTCTGTAACGTTGTTGAACCTGACCAGGATAACTGGCTCCGAACCACCTTCATCCAGCGCCGTCCATCGGCTTCCAGAGTGTTTGTAGAACTCCAATTCATTGTGCGTGACTGTCACTCCTTTGATGCAACTTCCCTGACCTGCAAGGAAACATTCAACCTTTTCGCCTCAGAGTTGGATGCGGATGTGGGCACCACATTTCGCAAGGGACAATTTAAGAAAGTGGCTACCATAGCACCTGATGAAATCACTGGCAAAAATGACTTACGAATCAACACAGAGATACGGGTGGTGGACAACCTGTCGAGGAAGGGTTTTTACTTGGCTTTTCAAGACATCGGAGCCTGCATTGCCCTCTTATCTGTCAGGGTGTACTACAAAACCTGCCCAGCCACAGTAAAGAGCCTTGCTTCATTTTCTGAGACAGTGGCTGGAGGCGAGAACCAGGCGCTGCGCGAAGTAAGCGGCGTGTGTGTAAAGAATGCTGTTAGTGAGGAGCTGCCTCGCATCTATTGCACAGTAGATGGAGAGTGGGTGGTACCAGTGGGGCAGTGCCAGTGCAAACCAGGATATGAAGAAATCGAAGACACATGCCAAGGTTAGTGTCCGTGAATTTATATGTACTTTGGTTCTGCTGTGCACCAAGGAAACAATTTCTCATCTTTGTCTACATTCTCTTAAGTTGTAAAACAAGATAGTATTGCACGTAGGATATTTATCATGGGTGTTATTATCATGGTGCTCTGGAATTCTCCCTTTGGCTAACGTGGCTTGTCTACAATGAGAGGAATGCTTAAGCCCACCAGTACATGTCCCAGCATCATCCTGGCTTTTGACTAAGTATCTGTAAAATTGTGAAACATGCCTCTGTATTGCAGCTGTAAGCCAAACCTACAAAATCATATCTGCACCGTAGCATTAGGGATAAACTGTGGATTCAAGAAAGTTTATGGTGAAGCAATCATATCTCAGTCATGGGCTGGAGCTTCAGGTTGTGGATTAAATGTGGAATCTCTCCTCACATACAGTGCAACTTATCAGATACTTAGAAGATTTCCAGGTTTAGCATTATAATATGCTGTGTTATCTCGCTACGTAGTCCAGCCAAGTCTTCAAGTATCCTAGTCTTTTGACTTTGTTATCATTATCTAGTTGAGTTTTAACCCCTGAGCAGAGTGCTTTTTATTGTTGTGCAGAAGGCTGTTAAAATGATTGTAAGGGATCAAAGAGTGTTGAGAGGTGAGGCAAGACCACTGTAGTGTGATGAATTTGGACATTCAAGGCTTGTGTGTATGGGGGGAGTGGGGGGTTGGGGGGGTTCATGCTGGTTTCATTGCTGGCATCAGAAAAACTAGAGGCCATCCGCTTGAGGCCGGGCATGTTGACAACACGTCCCCCTGCCTGTCTCCTCATTCATCTCCAATGCCTTTTCCTTTTCTTTTCACAGCTTGATTTGCTCTAAATCCACTATGTCTGTATGCACTACTAGATTGTTGTTACCAGTTAGTTGCCTGACACATATGAGCTTAGACACATATAAGTGATGACGGCTTCTGTCAGTAGATCATATTCAGCTGCGGGAAAGAGCCAGATAGGATGATTAGGGGTGGGGGATGTGGGGGTAGGAAGGAATGAGACAAAAACAGTGGAGGTTGTGTTTAACATAGGGGTGTGATTTTGAAACGGAAAGAGGTGAGGAATGGCATGCAAAGGTAGGAGAACAATGAGCGACTGTGAATCCTCACAAGGCTGCAGGAGCCCACCTCCTCAACTTTTTTCTCCTCTTTGCCTCTGTTGGTACATTCCTGATCAGTTTGCTGTGGAGGAGCCTCCCACCATTACTCCAGACCTGTGGAATTCTCAGGGGAAGAGCTGTTGCGGGTCAAAGCTCTGCACAAAAAATGTGCAGAGAAAACACCACATACAACATTGATGACACAAAGTGGGAAGTGAAATCCAGCTAGAGATTAAGAAGGAAATTAATTGTGGCTTAGCAAGGGAACACCAAAATGAATGTCCCTCAAGGCTGCGCCCTGGTTCTCTGGGATAAGGACACATGGTCTCTGCCTCTCCCTCTTCCCCCTTTCTTGCATTGCATGCAGTTTGGATAGAGTTCTCAAAACTTGACTACTGCTACTACTACTACTGATGTAGAAAATATTTCATGTTTGTTGAAGTGTTCACTCAGTTAATTGCTCCTTGGCCCCTCGGAGTCCATAAAATCTGTTCTGATTCAGACCTATCAGTCAAATTGCCTTAATGTCCTGGAACTTAATTCACTCCAAGATTCACTCCAAGGAAAAAGTTTCCTGATTCCTTTTTTGTGATGCTCTGCCCAGGGCTGTCCGCATAACTAGCATGCACATTTGGCAGTTGACGTGATGAATAGTTTTATCTCATACAACTATGGAAATTCATTCATTCCCCTGATTTTGGACATTTAGATGACTTCACCAAACACTGAAACAGTGTTTTGTTTGATAGGAAATATTGATAATTTCTGGAAGTGAATTATCATATGGAAATTCCATATTAACCACAAATAGCAAGGATGGAACAAATGCAGAGAAGACAATAGAATGTTTATTATATAGAGGACACACAATGAATTACAGTACAGTACACATTGAAATGAAGTTGCATTTATCAGACATTGTGATTTTGGTAGCTGTTTTCCAAACATAACAAACATAAAATCACGTGTTGAGCAGGAGCTGTTTGTAATGACTTAACTGAAATAACTGCCTTCAAGCTTTATAATCTTCTTTTCCTCAAATAACAATTATTTTGTGAGCCATGAATATATATACCCGTATCTCAAGGCCTAAAGGTCTTAGTTTTAGAGGTATTGTCCCTTGTTGCAGATTCTCAGTGAGCATTGACACATCCCAAGTGGGCACAAACAGTAAGTAAGTAAGTAATCTTTATTCATATAGTGCCTTTCACAGACCAGGGTCACAAAGTGCTTTGCAATTGGAAAACAGAAATTCAGGTTACGACGATATTTTCAGTCGGTCGCGAGTTTTCGACGGTGGGTTGGTGGGGGGGGTTGCGCGCGTGCAATAATGGTCCTTAGGCAAGACCCCTAATGCTGACACGCCTACCTGCAGAGATGCCTTGTTCGTGGATACCTCTAACCCGCATGGCGCCCCTCGAGGCGTTTGCTCGCCCCGTGCTCTCTACCGCGGTACGTGGTGCGGTACGTGGTGCAGGGCGGCAAGTAAGAATTTCATTGTGCAGGGAAACTTGTTTCTATATACTGTGCATATGACAGTACAATACAATACAATTTAATAAAGCTTGAATTATTATTGTTATTGTTATTGTTATTACTATTATTGTTGTTGTTGGTATTATTATTGTTATTATTGTTATTGTCAATAATAATAATAATAATAATAATAATAATAGTAATAATAATAATAATGATGATGATGATGATTATTAATAATAATTTTCATTATTAAGTA
>OMPJ01003976.1:2494-24931 GCA_900312935.1 Carapus acus | reverse complement strand
TCCACCCCTCTTCCTCCTCCCGCTACTCGTTTTCAACCCCTCCTCTCCTCCCCCTCGCCACCTGCTCTCCAGTGTTGGAACGGGGCGAGGGCTGGGCGGGGGGAACAGCAGTCCCCTCCGCCCGTCGATAACTCGCGGACGACCGCGGAAAGATAACCGCCCCCCGTGGCCCCCATCCCGGCGGGCTCGCCCCCCGTTGAACACTCACGGACGACCGCGGAGAGGGACCCGGCCATGACCCGGCCCCCGGCCCAGCCCTGACTCGTTTCGCCACTGGTCCTGCTCCTCCTCGTACCTCTGCCTCCGCCCCCTTTCCACCCTCATTTTTTCACGCATTTGTGTTCGGTCAGATTTTCGATCTTCCTCACAGTGGAGTTTGATTTCATTTGTTTTGCATGCTCTTCCAACTAAAAATGTTGTATTATTTTACAATACTGTTTAAGAGACAAAGAATATACAGATGTTTGTAATGGAAGCCGATTTATTTGACAGCCTTAGCACATATTCGGTACACTTGGAAGTATTGTTTGTGCTTCAACACTCGCAAACACACAATCCCAGTAAATTTAAGCTGGTTCAGGACAGACTAATGTTTTGTCAGCTGATATCTTTTTTACTCTCCAATAAATAATTTTGCAATGTAAATCAACCGGATGTGGCAGAGCAAAAACCTATACAACAGCAAACAATAATAGAAAAAAAAAAGAAACAAAAATATTGTTAAGCTTTTGCATCACAAAGAACATATCTTAGTGCAATATACAAGGTTTGTCCAGGAGAGTCAGCGAGGGATTGAACGTGAAAGAAACGCGGGCAAGGTTTGGTTCTGCAAAGCCATTCACCATTGGAGAAGTTTACATTGTACGAACAAAGAAAATATAGAGATTACTTTTTCTTGCCCCCTTTGATTACTAACAGCTACGGCTAAAACATCACAAACACAGAGGCTTCACGTCGGCATCTTAACAGAAGAAGTTACCACTACGGCACGATCAGAAATATCACCAATCAACAGTGAGACGCTAAAACAGACACAAAGCTACTCTGTGCATGGCTGGATGGAACAGACGGGATACAATACTGAAATACAGTGGGGCCATTTTTCATTATTCAGCAAGCAATGGCCGCCGGACAGGGCAACGCAAGGAAATCTGTGTTGGCGCGGAAATACTTCACAGTCGGAGGAGAAAGCGGCTGAAGGGGAGATAATTGGGACCACCTTTTCATATTTTGTTTTTTATTTTGTTTTTTGCTAACAATAGCCCCAGACCGCTTCTCGGACAACTGTGTAAGGGGAAAGCTCAAATTTAGGTCAGCCTGTTCCTGGGTGACAGAGCGGGAACGCTAGGGCCGAAATCACGCATAGTCTGGCGTTGCAACGCATTTGAGACTTCAGGAATGTTTACGTCTTTGTGGGCTTGGCTGAGGAGCACCTACCCAATGTTCATCCACGTGACTCCTGGGAAACATTCACACTGAACACAAAACACAATCCACATGAGTCCAAGCATGCTACTAAACACAAACAGCGCGGATGGAGCAGAGTCCTCTCTTCGTCCTCACATGGAACATATCTATATTATGTATATATTTATATATATATATATATATATATTGCATGTTCTCGTTGATATGTTCTCCTTTCTACATCGATTCCTCCTGCGTCCGCTGCTCTGACAAAACTCCAGAGGAGCAATAAGGGCAAACAACAAAAAAATGTTACCTTTACACAATCTAGCAGGTATCATAGCATACAATATTACATTTTGGTACTTTCAGTTTAAATGGCCGTTTGTTGCTGATATTTAAATAAGGTTATTTCAATGCATCCATTGTAAAACATGAGAATACTTGCAACGTTTTTATTCTTTGTTACAACATATATTTTTTTCATCATCTAAGATGATTTTTGTTTTTTGTTTTTTTTTTGCGAGCAAGATGCATACACAATTAATGTCGGGATTTTGTGTGGGGTCACCAGGAAATAGTGGGAAGGGACAGGGGGAACATGAGAGGAAGAGTTTAACTCGTCACTTCCTCGTCTGGTTTATTCATGGCCTTGAGCTGCTCCAGGAGGCTGGTGGGAGTGAAGATGTTGGTGGAGCCTGAGGGTTGGAAAACACATAAACACACACAAACACACACAAAAGAAACAAAGCGTACCGTTAGATGAGCCCACATAACGAGGTCATCAGAGGGCAAATGTGTTTTCAGCTCTTTGAGACAAAATGAATGCCTACAGGAGACCATACAGAATGTAAGCACCAAATCATAAAAACTACAAGAATAAAATCATAAAAGCCTGTAGCTTCTAAATGGGTCTGGAGGCTATTTGGCTACTTGTCGCATCACAGCTCATTCAGTCCAATCAAAGGTTGACGCCATTATTATTATGGGAGATGCTGATTCAATAACTCCAACAACTGAACAACACAAAATCTTAATTAAAGATTCTTTTCATACTGATGCCAGTCTGGTTTACACAAAGTAGAGAGATTTTAACATAAATATCCCTTTCTAAACACTAGAATACACTATGGCAAGAGGGCAATTGTTATGATTTGGCACTAAACAAATAAATCTGACTTGATATACCCTAAACCTCTTTTAGGTCTACTTGTTAGATCCACTGAATTCCTTTCATTAGATGAAGTGTATCAAATTTGCTGCTGAGCTGCGATGGTCAATGCAACCAACATTCATCTACCCATTCTACAAATGACAAATTCGGATGAAATTTGAGCTTGCTCAAACTTTGTGTTAAATTTCATGCGTCTAACTACCGAGCATCATGGCAGCACAAAGATCGGTCATGCAAAACCGTCAAGTCTGCACCAACTGAAAGTGACGCCAGGTTGAGCTGATCCTGCCACGCAAAAAACCCTCTGTGCAAATAAGGTGTTAGCAACATGATCACATGAACTGAAAAGCCTTAAATTGAAGCATGCAAGTAGTGGACCAACACAACCCTTGGAAAGGAACTTGAGTCAACGTGAACGCGACGGCGAAACCATCCGGCGTTTCACGTCTACAGCGCGGCTATGAGTGAGTGTGTTAAATCAACTGGCACCCCCTTAAAACACATAGATGAAGTGTTTGGACAGCTGAAGACACATTTCATAGAACTGGGAGGTGCTGAGTGGGAGTAAACCAAAAGTCTGGTCAAGTCTATTCCACCTCAACATTCATCGTCAGATTGTCAATGCCTTCAGATGGTGACAAAGTCACACATTTAAGCTTTGATTTACTCCTCACACCTGTTCGACTTCACCCCCAGCATCTCAACCTTTATCTGTTTCTGCTGCAAAGCTGCAGGTTTGGCAGGCGAGTATTCCATAAGTACAGTAATCTTCGGCCTCAAGTATCAATTTCGTCTTCAGTCTGAGACTTGCTTGATAGATTGACGTGTTCCGATTGTGGAGATTTGTGGCTTTTACAAGTATCAACGATAGACTTGAGTGAACCGCTCCGTCCCTGCGCCCCAAACACACAGCTTTGTGGCCGAGATACCACAGAAACACGGCAGTGTTGGTCTCCAACACTACAAAAATACAGTGCGTGGGGCGGCGTGGAGGGTTAACAAAAAACAAACAAACATTAGTCTAAGTAAGCTATGGTTGTTACACTTGGAGAGTATCGGATGTGGCAGTATGCAGGGCAGCATTCCATACTGCTCATGGAGGTGTGTAAACAATGTCACCTTGGCAGATTGGTCTGGAATGAGATGGATGCCCATGACCACAACACTGTGGAGGTATGACTCGAAAGGTGAACGTAGAGATGACAAACTTTGTGCGCGCATCTGTCTGTCTGTGATTTTGTCACAAATATTTTAACAAACAGTGTCGTCAAAAGGTTGAAGAACATGTGATGTGGATCAAAAATGAGTAACATTGAAGCTGGACTGACGTCTTCCCATGTGATACAGAACTGGAATGGATTACTTTGGAAGGCTCTCAGCAGGGAGCGACTGGACTACGAAATCTTGGTACTTTTTGGGGCAACACAGAGGAGAGAACCTTCTTACTCAGATAACAATTGATAAACTGAGGGACCTTCACGTGCATTGCCTCAAAAGTTGCTGAATGTGCCACAAAAAAAGTGGTGTACTGTAGTTATCGGCTGCAAAGGGTCAATCGGACAAAGAAGGAAACGGAGGATCCGTCGATCCCTGAAACCCTGAAAGAAACTGTTACAAGCCTAAACGGTTCTTGTCAAAAAGGGTTAATCGGGAAAATAATTAAGACAGCAAAAATGAACACAGATGGATCTGAAGGTGTGGGTGGGAGATTAAATCTGCACCAAACTGGATGAAGTGTGGAGAGGAACAGGCTCAAAGCGCCCTTGAGTGAGGATCAGGTGGTTCGGGCAGGGCAATTTAATCCACCCGTTTGTGATGATGGGAGGAGGATTCAGGGATGAGGCCGCTCCCCTGCACAGGCTTCACTCCCAAGGGGGGCTCACGAGGTCCAACAGCAGCTCTGAGTCCGCTGTGAGACAAGCTAGCTAGACTGTCAGAGGAGGCGCCCCTTGTCTGATTGCAGCAAAGGGGGTCTCCTCCAACTCCAAAGTCCCCGACGTGGAGGACAACCGATGAACAGAATCCAAACCTGACGGCAGGCACAAACCTAATCACACACGTTTAAGACGACTAAGAGGAGGGGACCCATCGTTACGGTCAACCATCCCTTCGGCTGTGAGCCAGGTGGACTGAAGCCTGAGGGGGCGGGGCACCCATCACTGGGGGTAGAGGTGGAGGTTCATAAGACGGTGCTGAGTGTTACGAGGAAGGAGGAGAAAGCCCTTAGCCCGTGGGTCAGAAAAGGCTTTCTTTGTGCGGCTGCCTTTACTTTTTTCAGAGTGCTTTCTCTCTCCCTCCCTCCCCATCTGTCTGTGCCTCATTCAGCTGAGGAGTCAGCGTCCTCAAAGGACACCCTAGTGGACTCTCGGAAGTCAGGGTGCTGCAGGTCCGTTAAGAATTTGGTGGGGGTGAGCGTGTGGGTGGAACCTGTGGAGGAACAGAGGTGGCTTCACCACTCATTGCTCAGCACACGCCACGCCAGCCTCCCTCAGTCTCTCTCTCTCTCTCTCCCTCTCTTTCTCTCTCTTCGTCCCACTCGCTCACTTCAATTCAATTCAGTTGAGATCGAATGTCCTTTACGAACTGCCGGTCCGTTCAGTCCAGTCGTTGGCAACCCAAAATGTTTAAAAGAGCCATATAGGACCAAAAAAGCAAAAAAAATTAGAACCCTTACATAAGCCCTATTAATGAATTTAATATTTATTTTCTAAATTTTTACTGCATTGGAAAATGTCAAGAATATTTTTCCTCACACAAAATTTTTTTATATAATTTTTTTCCACCCATCTTTTTCCATTGTCATACATTTTTGAAAATGCTCCATGGAGCCAATGGGGCGGCGCAAAAGAGCCACATACAGCTCCAGAGCCGCAGGTTTGTTGACCCCTGGTTTAGTTTGTCATCCAGATTCTGAGAAAAGTGGCACACCTCAGTTCTACTTGAGTTTCTATTTGTGGAAACGTTTGATTTGCTTATGAATTGAATTGAATATCGAACATCTCTCTCTCTCTTCCTCCCCCTTTCTGACCATTAAGGGTTAACACAGGCACCACTTAGCACAGCACACACACGCAGAAACACACACACACTCACAGATACACACATACACGCACACGCACATACGCACAAACACACTCACAACGTTGCACGAAAACAACAGGTGGGATGAGCACAGAAGAAGACATGGCATGGCTGAAAGTTAAGGACACCAGGTTTAGAGACAAAAAAGCAGCAGACACACAAACAGTTCAGGTTTTTTACAACACAGGTTGCCAAAGCCCGAAGGAGGAAAAATCATCACAGACACGATTGTAGCTCACAACATGCATTCCTCCTATTTCTGAGCTTTCCTAACTAACAGTGGCAGTCATTGGGCAGAGTTCATGGCTGCTATCGTGTAAATGCTAAAATTTGGATGCATAACCTCAGTCACATCTCATCTAGGGGCAAAGCGAGTCCTCACTGAATGATATTTGCAAAATGGTGATTTTCTTTTTCCATTTGAAGTGCAGTTTTGCTTTTTTTTCATATCTTTCATAGATTTTACCCAGCAGCCATAAGTCATCTCAATTGTGTTAGAGTTAGCTAGCCTTACAGTTAATGCTACATCTCCCATCCACAATAACAACACTCAAGTAAGCCCCATCATCGCTGCTTATATTTATACTGTTTATTCATACTATATATATTGTCGGTACATATTTGTTCTATATATAGATTTTTTTCTTATTATCTTTTTTTCTTTTCTTCTCATTCAATTCCTTTTGCACCAGAATTCAGCACCTTAGTTTCATGCAATTGCTGTAATGTCAATAAAAGACTCCCAATTCCTGATATCTAGTTGTATGTGGGCCTCTGGGGTGTTCAAGGACAAGGAGATTTGGGATTTTGTCCAAAATTTAGTAATGCAGACATTCTACTTTCACCTCAGGTGACGAGTAAACAGCAGCTGCACAGCAAAAGAGAGAGTGTGCTCTTCATTAATAGATTGGATAGGGGAGAAAAAGAGGACGAAAAAAAAATTCTCAAGTCGAGGAAGAGTAAATTATGCTTTTATCTACTTTTGGTGACGAGCTACCCACCTCCAAACTCCTCCATCCTACTGCTGTGACCGCCTGAGCACCTTAATATGCACGATTGCATTTATAAATCAACACAGTAATTTAAGGGAAGAGGGAGTAAGAGAAGATGAAGTGTTTTTGCAAAGTTATTTTGTATAGTCTAAGTCAGGGGTTGGCAACCCAAAATATTGCAAGAGCCATGTTGGACCAATAAAGCATAAAACATCTGTCTGCAGCTGCAAAAAAATAAAAAATCCCTCAGTAAACATTATCAATGAATTCAATATTTATTCTACACATTTTCACAGCATTGGAAAATGTCAAGATTATTTGAGTCATATTTGTCCTCCCAGAAAAAAAAACTTTAAAACAAAAAAAAAATTTTTTTTGTCATTATCTTTTTCCATTTTGAAAATTTTTTGAAAATGCTCCAGGGAGCCACGGGGGCGGCGCTAAAGGGCCACATACGGTTCTAGAGCTATGGGTTGCCGACCCCTGGTCTACTGTAAGTCCTGCCCTGCTACAGGACACACACGTATGAGGACACGCCCCTTCTTGATTGCAATCGGGGACGTTGCATCTCCAAATGAGTCCATATTTTTCTTTCTCCTCACTCTCAGCCTGTGCTCAGTAGCGCCCCCTCCCCCCTTCCTCAGAAAATACTCACCGATGATGGCTTCCCACTTCCCATTTGCCTGTGTGACCTCATAAGCACAACGCATCTCACTGAAGGACACGCCCCCGATGATGAAGACCATGACACGTGGGCCGGTGCGGTATTCTCCGGGTGTCTTATTCTTGTGCCAGTGTCCGTAGCGAGCACTGCCACCACAGAAGAAGAAGCAAGACCAGGCTGTGAGTCAATCAGTCTGTTCAGCACTTCAGAAATTGTTCATCACATCTTGAGTCTGAGACAGCCGAGCACATAAAGTTCCAGTATAATCCCAGATGCCACAAGTTTGACTCTCTCTACACTGCAATACCCAGATATTCCACCCAGATATTCCACTAGATTTCGTTAATTTCTTAATATCCTTAATTTCCTTACATGCTGCTCATGTTCCTTGTTCATGTGGTTCCTTGTCCATGTTCCGTGTTCCTTGTTCATGTTACATCATGTTCCTTCATTTCGTTACACAATGCAAATTGTTGTAATGACAATAAAGATTCCTGATTCCCGATTTCTATTCCTAAATAACACTCTCCAAGCATTGCATAAAACAGATTTAAATGGCGATTAATCATTTTTGCATTATGCATGCGAGTGTTCAGATTCAGACATGAATTCAGATCATTCTATTTCAATTCCATCTTGTTAACAACACGAAGGAATAACATTTGTTACTCAGGCCAGTAGATAGAGAGTGTGTGTGGGGGAGGATGTCATAAGGACCAACTGAGGGTCATGCGGTGTGAAATCAATACGCTTCCCTTCACACACACTCTTGCTACATCTATGCCAAACCGTCCAATCATGTGCCTGCACATAAGGTAAGAATGCAGTTCAGATGTTTACAGGCATATAGACTTAACAAAAGGCCGTACACTGTATGATGCTGCCCTCATATGAGCTGCAATAACATAATCCAAATTTGTAAAACATCAGGGCCATGTAATCAAGGAGTAAAGACATATTCACATGTCTGTTTAGCATCAGCTGCTGATGATGTCTTTCGCAGATGCGTGCGTAAGAGGACTGAGATCTGTCCCGCAAAGACAGGGTGCAATATCTTTACCTGTGATTGAAATTCTTAAGAAATAAAATAAAGAATTTAAATTATAAAGAATGGTTGATAGGGTGATCTGCCATGTGTGACAGCCAGAGCTGCTGGATTTGGAGGAGCTTCATTGTGGTGATAAAGAGTATTTCACAGTATTGACCCATCCAAAGACTGTTATTGATCTAAGGCCACCATTTCTCTCTTGGGGTTCAGCTGTGGTATTTGTGTGTGTGTGTGCACGGACCTAGAATGTGAGAATAGAATGGAATGTGTTTATTGTCATTGTGCAGCACAACAAAAAAGGGTTATGGCACAGTGAAATTATTGACACCTGTGTCTGCGAGTGTGCATGTGAGTGTGTGTGTCTGTGTGTGTGTGTACCTGACTGCAGTAGTGCTGAAGGAGGCAGAGGAGCGAGTGGAGATGTAAGGGTAGTGTTTGGTGTCCAGCTTATCATCAATCGCATCCTATAGGGAAGAGAGGGCACACACACACGCGCGCTCGCACAGACACACAGGCGCGCGCACACAGACACTCATTAATGCACACGCGCGCACACACCCGCACACATGCTGAGCTAAAACAAGAGGTTCAGAGATGCAGCTGCGTCATGTCGCTCCTGGCAACCGAGTGCAGTTGCCGGCTCTCACCAGAGAATTGGCTTGGCACAAATAGGAGCTAAATATGGTAACTAACAACACACTGAAACACACATTTGAAAGATTACTGTGTCGTCTGCAGCAGTGTGTCGGTGGCATCGCCGATCACTCACAAATATAATCCTTAAAAAAAAAACATTCATTACTAGCCCACGCTTGCACAGCTGTTTTATCCAAAGGTCTTTGCAGTGGACGCCTATTCACACACAGATGGCAGTCTGGACCAGGCAAGGAGCCAACACACACACACACACACACACATTAGGAACACCTCCTCTGGCATTAGGAACACTCTGGCATCTCCTCGCGAGGAGCCTTGGATAAAATCAGGAACGAAGAACTGAACCCCTACTGATCCGTCATCTGCAGCTACTCAAGCGTTTTCAAAAGGTGCTTTTTTTTGCTACAACATTTAATCTATCTTTTAAAAAGATGAGTTTTGTCATTAAAAGTTGCAAAATAAAAGTAATATTTTATAGATGTATGAATATTACAAAGTGACGCCGTCTTTTTGCAGGTTCAAAAGATGACCACTAGAGGTCACTGCAGCAGCAAATCGGCCCTCGTTGCCTCTGGCTGTTTACCCACAGGCTCTGGTGTAAAGATGGAGTTTGGTGTAATGCCCTCAGACGCACCTCCATGATGTCTTTAACCAGTGGGGTCCAGCGGGACAGCTGATAGGTCTGCTCGCTCACTCGCTCCTTCCTGTCCAATTTCTTTCCTCGGCGCAGGGTGGACTGATAGAGACAATCAGGGAGGGATTAGGCTTGGAGGACATTTTCTGCTTAATTTTTTCGTCAAGTCGCTTTGTGGAAATTTCCTTCATCTGTTTTTTGTTTTGTAAGAGGAACTCGACATTGCCTTACGTCTGTGATGATGGGCACACCCAGGTGGGCCATATTGGTGATGATCTCACTGTCCTCAGGAGGGATCTGGGCGTGCTGAATCAGCTTGTTCAGGTTCTCCTCCGTAATGCCTGAAAACAGACAGATACACATATGTTTCCAGATTTTGAACTACACTGTCATGAATCGGCAATTCTGTACGCTTGACAATGTCCCAGAGAGTGTCGTGTCTGTCCCCTACCGTTCTTCAGGAAGATGTAGAGGAGGATGATGCGGATCTTGTCATACGTGCTGACGTTGGCGTCCAGCAGGATGGGCACGATGGCCCTCATGGGATCTTTGATCTTCTCTCCCTCTGCGTCTGTGCCCATGGCCAGATCCTGCAAAGCACCACAATCTCTCACAGCGCCACGTCTATTGTCAGCCAACAAGGTGGTCTCTGCCTTCATTTCATCGCATCCCACTGCCTCAATAAATGAGGCATATATCTGAATAATTTCTGGTCGGCCATGTTTTTGCAGCAGCACCTCTCCCTCTCACCTGCTCAACACGGCACAGCTTGTCCACGGTGCCCTGGTAATGCTTCATGCAGTCCTCAGCCAGCTGCAGGTGAGTGGAGTACTGAAAAAAAAGAAGAAAATTGTTCAGTTTGTAACAACGCACTCACAGACACAAAGACACACACACACTTGGTATGCTAACCCACCTTGCTGAGCTCCTTCTGGTACTGCGGCATCTTCTTTAGCATCTGGGAGAGGTCCCTCATCGTAGTCTGGAACGAGAGAACGAGCACGTTTTGAAAAACATTGAGTGGACAGGGAGGCGTCAAGGATGGACATCGGTTTATAAGCACTGCTGCTGAGAAGTTCTAAAAGGTATCATTACCTTCTCACCGGTGTTCATCCTCTTGCTGGCTGAAAATTCCTTCAGCTGGCGCGTCACTTCCCTGGTGGGTGAAAATAAAACAGGTGTGGGTGAACCATCTTAAGCCACTCAGGACGCTGGTTGGCAGACAAGAAGCGAATATTGTGCAAATACTGCATTTGAGAAGAAAGAGTCTCTTACTGGGACACCTCGGCTATGTGCTTGTGTCTCAGACTGACCCACAGGTCATCGTCTTCGTGCAGGAGGACCTCCTTCTCTCTGGAGTCTCCAATACCGCTGGTCTCATACCTGTGGAGGAGAGACAGACATGATCATGCTACCGCTCCTCTAAAAATGCTAACTAGTAACTTTTGAGAGTAACTTTTAAAAACATATTGTGACTTTGGTCTTTGTTGTGGTTGATCTAAGTTGGAACAAACACAACATGGTCCTACTTGTAGACGTCATTTTCGATGGGCAGCAGGTCATAGCCCATTGCTTGGAAGGTGAGCTCGTGCAGGACAGGCGAGACGGGGTCAAACGCCCGGTCCAGGATGATGAGCTGTGAGCGAGCCTTATCTGGACCCTACAGGTGGAGGACAAGAAAGAGAGGGAATACCTCACCAGCGCTAGCTTACAAATTGATACTTCAGTCCAAATCAGACTGACTCTACTAACCTCTCCCATGGTGGGGTCGTCGGCCTTGTAGGCATCCAGTTTGTCTTGAACCAGTTGGGCCAGGGTGGCGTTGTCCTTGTACTCCCTGAGAGACGGAGCACCACAGACAGGCAGAATCAGTCCTGGTGGTTTTGCTGAGAGGCCGAGCCCGGCTAGAGCAGCTCACCCTCGGTATCTGACGGCCGGGTACTCCTTCAGGGTGGCACACAACGTCGCCAGCTGCTCAGCCAGCCTCTCCATCACTGGGTTCTTCAGCTGGGTCTTGTGGGGGCTGTAGAAACTGTGGAAGGCATCTGGGTTGTCCAGAGAGTACACCTGCCCACACACACACAAACACACAAACACACACACACACACACACACACACACACAGTTCTCACAGTCAAAGACACGTGGAGTCAAATGTTGTGGATCCTCTACTGGCTTGAATCTGTGCCTTGTGGTATTTCTGGAGCTTTTTGTCCTCGTCCTCTCTGCAATTGAAGACTCTTGTTGCAACGAACAACAACTTGTGTTAGAGGCAGACAACACCCTCTTCTCTCCTCACTTCCACTTCTTCTCCTCATGTCGTCTCTCTCCTTGGCCTCTTGCTACTTCCGACGTCTACTCTTTCAGTCACCTTTCCGTCCTTCCGTATCTGTTCCTCTGCTATTCTCTCTCCATCTGTCCGAGGTCACATGACCGTCCCTCTCCTCTACGGGCAGGTTCTTTATTAGCCTGGACTCTAATTGGCTACCATCTGCCGTGTGGCACTCTGCCTGGTCCAACTGGGTGCATGGTCTCGGTTTAGGGGCGGAGTCATCGAGGCTACGCCTTGCCAGCAGCTGAGAGCACTGAATCTGAATTAGTATCGGGAGACCAGGGAGAAGAGGTGTATTGTGGACCACACAGCATCCTTAGCTAAGGGCGAGGGAGAGGAAGAGGGAGAGGGAAAGGGTGAGGGAGACGGGGCCTAGAGGTGGGAGATAAGAGACAGAAACAAAAGCGAGGAGGAGGAGGGCAGCAGAGAGCAGTGATATGTATGGGGTGAGGGGGTTGGGAGGGTTGTAAAGCAGGCGTTGGCAACCCGCGACTCGGGAGCCGCATGTGCCTCTTTAGCACCACCCCAGTGTCTCCATGGAGCATTTTTAAAAATACATGAAAATGAAAAAAGATAAGGGGGAAAAAAAATATTTTTTGTATTAATGTTTTTTCAGGGAGGACAAATATGACTCAAATATTCTTGACGGTTTCTAATGCTGCAAAAATTTGTAAAATAAATGTTTTATTCATTAATGAGACTTATATAGGCTTTTAGTTTTTTTGCAGATTTGTTTTTTGCTTTTTTTGGTCCAATATGGCTCTTTCAACATTTTGGGTTGCCGACCCCTGTTGTGGAGGGATGGGGTGTGAGAGACAGTGCAGGAAAGAGGGAAGGAAGGAAGGAAGGAAGGAGGGGAGGAGGGGAAGAGCAGACTGGAAGAGTACCAAAATACAGTTTCAATTGAGTTAACCGGAGAGAGAGTGTAGGCAACGCAGAGATAGAAAGAGAGAGGGAGATTCTCTAGTCACTATCCTGATGTGTGTGATAAACGCTCAGTTCCCACTGCTGCTCCTTTCCTCTGTCTTTTACTTCTTAACCCTTGGATACACAACCTACCAACACCTCCACTCTGCCACCACTGTGGTCATTTTTGACCCCAATTAGAATTTTGAAAATAGAAAATTTTCGCTAAATGACTGAAAACAAAAATAAAGAAAAATATTGCCTCATGTCACAAACATGTTTAATGAGGAATACCTGGAATATGAATATTTAACAATTTTTCTTTATGAATATTTTTAAGAATAACAACCCCTGGGGTCATTTTTGACCCCATGTGTGCATCTAAGGGTTAACCCACTCTGGGCTGCTGCTTCAGGTTTACCTGAGACTCATAGGGCAAGAAGGCGATGTTTATTTCTGTCAGAGTCTTGATGGTTTTGGAAGCGCGGCTCTTCACCAGCTCGTTGAACAGGGGATCGGGGCAGGCTGAGGGGTGGCAGACACAGAGACAGTTAGAGAACAAACCCTCCTCCCTGATCGTCACCACATCTACATTCACAATGAGCTCATCGAGCGTGTTTACTTGGTGTGAACCTTGAATTGAACACTAAGAAGACAGATCAGGAGGTGTGTTTCTCAACTTGTTCAGGCACTGAAACCTCAGTATGTGCGAGAGAGGAACCAATGTGTGAGCCGTACTCACAGTCGGTGAAGAAGACGTGGGCGGCCTTGTATTTGGCTGAATGAGGATCTTTGAAGTCTGCGATGAGGGTGTGCACAGACTGGGGGGAGAGAGAGAGAGACAAAAGGTGAGAGGGAGAGGGACAGAGAGAGTGTGTGTCCTTGACATAAGGAGCCTGCAGGCGCCAAAAACACCACAGAGCATTAGACAGCAGGGGGCGTGGGGAGGGAGGGGCAAGATGGAGCGGGAGGAGAAGAAATAGTAGAGATGGAGGGGGGAAAAGAGAGAGAGTGGTAGCAAGAGGGAAAGAGAGAGTGGAGGAGAGGGAGAAAGCTTTACCTTTTCTGTGGGCGTAATCAGGTAAATGGCCTCCAGGCTGGGCAGAGGCTCTCGCCGCTTGTGAATGTCCTCCACAACTGCAGAAGAGGAGACACAGATGTGGGAACACATCAAATCTGGACACATCTCACATCAAGACTGTCTGTGGTCCAAACTCTCATGTTTACGTTTTCAGAAATGTGTGCACAGGTGTGGTTTGTGAGCCGGTTCTTTGTCTTACTGGTGATGCCCTCTGTCATGATGTCTGTCATTTTGCAGCAGGACGACAACATCCTCATGCTCAGCTGATCCACGATCAGAGCCTGAGGGAAGATATCACAAAATGTCAACAAGGCCAGGATGGAGTAAATACAGCAGATGCCTGTAGTTGGGATGAATTTCATCCTAATGAAAACGTGATTCCCTGGTAGAACTTCCAAACCGGTGAGCGCTCTTACCTTCCATTCTCCCTTCTTCTTTACCTTCTTGATGACATCATTCATAACCTCTGCAAATGACAACATAAGGAAGGTGGTCACATTCAGAGAGGGTGCTAACACGCACACACAGACAAACATTTGCAGATGCATCTGCCTTTCAGCTGTCCGTCATGTTTACGTCAATAAAGATAAGACTGTATTTTCATACAGGCAATTTTCCCTCCAGTCGCCCACAGAGGTGTGATGTCCTCACATGCTGCCGACCTCTCCACTCAAAAAACCATCCGAATCCAAAACACACAAGCGTGGAAGTCTGGCGCATGTCGGCAGCTGTGCTGAGATAGGGCCAGTCAGCGGCGGGGTCGCGGTGCGGCTGCTGTGTTTGCGCCACAATCCTGTCATTGGCCCGATCAGTGACTCGGCCATCTGTCTGTAGTGTTTGGATGTATTACGGTTTAACCCTGCGCCGCATCTCAAAGCGGCTAAGCCGTTTAGCCCAAACTAAAACCCGATGCAGCAGACACAGTGGGATTATAGCGGATTAGAACGGACAACAGTCATGTGTGTAGACCGCCGTCGGTCAGTGTAAAAACACAAATTCTGTCTTATTAACTGTAACAGATGTGGACTAATGAATGTGGTCCCAATTAGCTACGAGTGAAAACACTCCTTGAAACCACCATCATCATATATTACTCACACCAGACGCCGTTATTTACATGAAACACTCTCAGAGGCCAGGCCAGGTTCTAACATGAGTTACGTAAGTGGATTATTTCTAGGCGAGACGACTCAGTGCGCAAATGTGGCCGACCGACACCACAGGCAGAGACAGACTGAGGGTGCAAACCTCCTGTGACTCAGAAGAACTCCTCCTGACCTCCTGTGGGAAAGACGCTCTTGATATAGTTGGTGAGGAAACGAAGGAGTGATTCCCAGACTCAGGTCACATCTATTTACAGCCTAGGCTCTGCCTCTGCCGGCTGCTACGTCAGCAGCACGGACTACAGTTGGGTCATAAAATGAAATATTCTGACATTGTTGTATGAGGATATCTAAAAAAAAATAAAAATGACACATACTGATCCACCACAGGCTAGTTGGTGGAAATGCTACCAAAGTTCCCTTCCATCTTTCTGTGCATGATGCCACAATCATTCCATTTGCTTCATTACTGATCCTGAATCATCAGTTGAAGAGAGCATGTTTACATGCAGCTTTAACCCTTAGATGCACATGTGGGGTCAATAAATGAGCCAAGGGGTTGTTATTCTTCAAACTCTTGAAAGAGAAAAATTGTAAAATATTCATATTTCAGGTATTTATCATTGAATATGTTTGTGAGATGAGGTAATAATTTTCTTAATTCATGTTCTTCATCATTTTGGGGAAATTCTCAATATTTCGCGGATTTTTATTGGGGTCAAAAATGACCCCAGGAGTTGTTATTCTTCTAAATCTTTGTAAAGAAAAATTGTAATGTATTCATATTTGAGGTATTCCTCATTAAACATGCTTGTGACATGAGGTAATATTTTTCATTATTTATGTTTTCATTTATTTTGAGAAAATTCCCAATATTTTGAGAATTTTAATTTGCATCAAAAATGACCACACTCATGGAAGAATGTAGGTATTGGTAGGTTCTGCATCAAAGAATTAAACCACCTGTGATGGCTACTTACAGTATATAACATGAAGGGATTTACATGATGTTTGATTTTCGGCCTTCTGTGCTATGCGTTCTCAGTTAGCCTCGGTTTACGCGTGCGCAAACACACCGCGTGAGTCAACAGCAAAGGGGTGAGCGCTGTGTGCCTGCGACACGCCGTTATCCTTTGCCAGTTGACCTTTGCTGTATCACACAGATAATGAGAGCGTAGAGCAGCCCGGTGCGGTCGAGTCCGAGGCGTCACCGGGCTGAAGGCCGAGGAGGGAGAGGAAAATGTTTAGGGAGGAGGAAACACTCAGATTCACACAAGAAAACAGCAAGCAGCGAGTCAGACAGGAGGGAAAGACCTGAACAAACACAGAGGAACAGCTGTGTCAACCAACTGTGCGCACAAACAAAGAACCACACACACACTGATATCTGGCTCGACAGGACACACACATCCTTGCAGTGGATTAGCAGATAAAATAAACATGTTCTGTAGATGTTCCAAAGCTAAGTACAACAGTAGAACAGTACTTTGCAGACACAATATACAGGTATACTGTCTGCAATATGTAATCTCTATTTTCAGTGCACTACAGGACATACTAATTATGCTATGTGCAATACATAATATCCTGGTATACATCATTATTACACTTTATACCAGTATTGCTGTATATAGATCAATTATTGGATCAATTAAGTACCTGGCTCCCAAAAGGTTTGCCTCTCAGTGAAACCTGTCTTTGTCATCATCTAAGACAAGGGTGTCAAACTCTATTGCCACCTCAACATGGCAGTGGCCCTCAAGGGGCCACCATTAAGGCGCTCTAATGTAATTTAATGTAAAATGTACGATAACTATTAATTTAAAAATATCAACAATTATTTTTACTTATTCAACTAACAAACATCCCATTTGCATAGATCTAAAAGTATGTCAGATCTTTGCTATTATTGTATCGCAGATCCTTGTATCAGGAAAAGAAACATGATTTAATCAACACTCATCAGTTGATAATCAATCAATCAATCAATCAGTCAATGAATGAATCAATGAATCAATCAATGAATGACTCAATCAATCAATCAATCAATCAATCAATCAATCAATCAATCAATCAATCAACAAGTCAACAACCTGGTTCCCCCACTTGGCTGCACTGGTGTTTCTTGATAATCTGACATTTAAAAAAAAAGTGCACAGCTGCGTCACTTTACCAGAAACATGATCCAGGTGCATTTTGGGGGATATAGTTTGTGGGTCAATGCGTGTTTAAATGAAGGAGAAAAAGTCACTCAAGCGGTCGGGGGCCACATAAAATGATGCAGCAGGCCGCATCTGGCCCCCGGGCCTTGAGTTTGACACCTGTGATCTAAGATTTTGCCTGATTCATAACTTGGGAAAATATTCAAAGCTGGTGATTTCCCTGTTATCATGCTGCCCCAATATGTCCATAATTGAAAACTTAAAAGACAATGGAACCATCAAAGTACACGCAGAGGACATTCGCAAAGAGCAACCAACAACTGCAACAGCAGATAAACACAAAACGCGTCACCCAGCTTCCACTGCTGCGATGATGCAGCAAAATCGCCTGATGTGTCCTCCATCCCCCTACAGAGACCTCAGACGTGAGTACACGACCTCATTTCTCTGCGTCTCAGCCGGACGTGTGCAAAGTGAATCGGACAGCGACGATGTAACGGGAACGGCCAGACAAATCGTGCTGAGCCACAGAGAACGCCACAGAGAACTGTGGGAGATTTCTGGACATTTGTCAGACAGTATCGTGCAATGAAATGCTGAGAAACGGAAGCTTTTCAGATACCTGTCAATCATTTGTCAGTTTCTCACAGAAATCACTGTTGGATTAAATCTAGTAAAGGCATTTCCCGCACTGCAGGGAAAGTGGCTGAGGTTTTGACAGTTTTAAATGTATTTTCACAATGATGTTGGAAACAGTGTCATAGTGACAATAGAGGATTCTTACTCTTTTTCTCCTGCTTGAGCTGTCAAAAGGCAATGCACACCAGCAGATGTCATGTGACAGAATATGACAGAGGGATGACAACACTAGATGGCGAAAAGAAAGGAAGTGACGGTGGCACCAATACCTCCAGCTGTTCCCTGGTGGGCCCAGGCCTAATCACCTCATCGAGCAAATTGACTCAAATGAGGAAAAGCAAGTTTGTGTTTGTGTGTGTGTGAGAGAGAGAGAGAGAGGTGCAGATGCAAGAATAGAGTGCGAGGAAGAGGAGGGGCTTTGACGCAGCAATATTCTTCTCTCAGACAGAAGGGGTCGACATGATGAGCCAGCCGGCCTGTGCAAGTCTGCAGCAGACAGCTCGGCCTTAGTCAGCTCTGTAGCCACGGCAACGTGGCATTTCTGCGTGAATTTGTGTGTGTGTGTGGCGTGAATTTGTGTGTGTGTGGTGGGGGGAGGTAGGGTGTTTGTATGTTTACCGAGACTGTGGGGCTTCAGGCATTAAAGAGGAGTATGATGTTTCATAAGATGATATGTGTGTGTATCTACTGAATATACTGTCTTCTGAGTGTCCCCAGAAGCGTGAGATTGGTTATTGGAGGAGACCTAAATGGGGATGATGGAGAAAGGAACAGGGTAGACCAGGAGGTGCTGGATGGATGTGGTGTCAGAAAGAGGAACTCAGTGGGACAGAAAATGATGGATTTTGCTGAAAGAGTGGAGATGGATGTGGTCGGTTTGTAACTCCAGAAGAAGGTGATAAGGAATAAATGGTGGAAACTGAGGGAGTACTGGGAGAACTGCACAGATGGAGAGAACTGTATCAGGTGGCTAAGCAAAGAGATCAAGTTGGGAGAGATGTGCAGCAGGTTGGGGTGACAAAAGATAGCGATGGAGAGGCACTGGTGAGTGTGCTCGGAAGATGATGACAATGTGTGGGAGAGGAGGACAGATGAAGAAAAAGGTGTGGAGCAGGAGCTTGTTGAAGCAAGGATGAGGTAGGAGGTTATGATTAGTGAGCAGCAGTATGGCTTCTGCCAAGGAGGAGCACCATTGACACCATTTAGTTCTGTGAACGCTGGTGGTGAAGCATAGAGATGGTCTGAAGGAGTTGTACTGGAGAAGCACAGAGAGGGTCTGAAGGAGTTGCACTGTGTCTTTGAGGACCTTGAGGGAGTGTGTGATAGGGTACCAAGAGAGGAACTGTGGTTCTGTTTGAGGAAGTCAGAAGTGGCAGAGACGTTTGTTAAGGTGGTGCAGGACATGCTTGAGGATAACAAGACAGTGGTGAGGTGTGCAGTCGGAGTGACGGATGGGTTCAGGGTCCGAGTGGGGCTAGATGAGGGATCAGCCCTGAGTCCATTCTCGATTGCAGTGGTGATGGACAGATTAATAGATGATGTAAGGCTGGAGTCCCAGGACAATATTGCTAGAAACTGTATTTTGTTTTCTGCGGGGAGGGGAGGAGACAGGTGGAGGAGAGCCTGGGGAGTTGGAGGTTTGCACTGGAGAGAAGAGGAATGAGGTGGAAAGGGACTATCCCCCCTGAAGGGAACGGCCGAAAGAAGAAGAAAAATAAGAAAGAGAACACTGAAAGTCCTCCCTTGTCTCTGTCTTGGACAGGGGTCTGCTACGCAAAATGTTGAAAGAGCCATATCGGACCCAAAAAAAACAAATCTGTCTTGAGCCGCAAAAAATTTAAATGCCTCATTTATGCCTTATAATGGACACATTCTACACCTTTTTACAGGATTTGAAAACATAGCGAATGTTTGTGTCATATTAAAACAAAAAGTATATTTCCCTCCCATCTTTTTCTATTTTCTATTTTCAATTTTCATACATTATGAAAAAGCTCCGGGGAGCCAGAAGGGCGGGGCTGAGGAGCACTAGTTGCAGACCCCAGGTATTGGACAACGCTGAAATTAAAGAATCTACATTTACAGAATGTGACTGTACATAACGCAACATTCTACATTCTGGCAAGTGTTTGAAAGGTAAAAAAAAAAGAAAAAAAATTTGAGGGGGAAGAAGAAAACATGCTGAGTTCAGTATTCATGGTCCATTTTCTGAATTACAGAGAGAAACAGAGAAAATCAGCGTGGGGGGGAGCTGAGCCTCTGATATGGGAGGGAGCTCGTAATCGATCCCCCGCCTGTGTACGTTACCAGCGTGGTATATTTGATGCCGGCATTTGTGGCTTTGTGTTGAGATGATTTGATACAGGGAGTGTGAGAGCACCAGTGTGTAGCCGCAGCACGGCCCTGAGCCGCCATTGGCCATCGGCTCCTGCTCCTGCTCATACTCCTGCTCCCGCGGCTCCCTTTGACGATCACATGCAGTCATCCATCCTCCGCCCATCCTCCGCCCATCCCCCTCTCCATCCACTCCACGCCACACACTGCTGCTGCAGAGAGGAGTCAGCATGTACGTATACACACACATACATACACAAACCATCCCCCTCCTCCCATCACATCCCATCCTAGCATCACCTCCACACACTGCTGCGTAGGTGTTGCCTCCATCCACTGAGAGGTGTGTGTGTGTGTCTGTGTGTCTGTGTGCGCCTGTTTACTTGGCAATACTGTGGAAAAATGGCCATGAGCTGCACTTGCAAGGCTGCGTCCTGTGCTAACCTGATTACGTAAGCGTCTGTTACAAAGAAAGAAATGCTGAAATAAACACTGCCTTAAATGCAACGCAAACACAAGGTTGCATCGTCATCGTCTCACTTGTGCGCACGGCGAGGTCTTTGATTTGTCGAGTTGGCAGTTCAGTTACACCGATCTGAAGTGTTTTTAAGAATATGATAACAATCTTAACGCATTTTGTCACCCCCCCGCACATGTTATTTGAAGATATTCGAATAAAATGGAGAGGGAAATTGTAGCAGTGCAAGAGAAATTCATAACTGAGGCAAATCCTTTTCAGGCTCACTGTAAATTTGTAAATAAAATCCTTGCTACTATCTGTACCATCTATTTATACTGTATATATTGTCGGTACATATTCATTCTGTAGATAGTTGGGTTTTTTTTTCCTCATCCAGAATGCAGCACCTTAGTTTCACTGCACAATGCAACTGCTGATTTCTCCTAACTCCTGATTCCCTTAATATCTCCACTGATCAATCACTTGCTGACAGATCAATGAGGAGCTAAATAAATCCACTAATACCACAACACAACCATGTCGTCACATGCTCCTGTTTTGGCGCCACTGCAATTTTCCAACATGCGTCGTTTGTGTCTAAACAACGCATGTGTGAAATGTGTCAAATGTGTCACAGCCTGATGAAGAATGTGTGTCAAGAGGGAGAAAATGAGAGAAAAAGGTGTAACTGCAACAACCCCCCACCCCCTAAAAAAAAAGCTGGACCGTGCCCAAAAGAACTCAGTCACAGCGCCGAAACCTGATCCACCTTGACGATTCAGCACCTTTTCGAGACCAGCGTTTCACAAAACCTGAGCGTGGACTGTGAAATATATCAAACAATCAACATACAGACATGGGGTCTCGTCGGCTAAGGTGACATCTGCCTGTGAGTGTTATTTTTGACTCATACTGCAGCGTGGCACAGCAGCCATGACCCCAGACGTGCCTTATTTTTGAACAACGTGACCACCAAGCTGTGAGTGATGCTCCCCTGGGCCCACAGTCAGAAGCTCTCCTCCCTCCAACATGGAGATTTCCACCCATTCACACACTTTACTACTCCCCGTTGCCAAGTCTGCCTCAGGTTAGAACCTGCAGGTTCCTACAGCCACCCAAACAAGGACACATCGTGTTTACAACCACCACATTTCTCCGTCCATCCAAAATGGACGATCCCTGTCCAACCAGACGACCACACCAACTATAGAATGAGCGAAACTCGATTCGCCGCCTCTCCGCCGAGCACCTCCTGCCAAACGCAAACAAACTGGGCAGCATATCGACCGCTCAGGCCGTGCACTGTGGTGTAAAAATACTACTCTTCATCAGCAAGGTCCACAAATACTGCACAAACATTTGTCTGCCTCGACTGGCTCGATCATGTGATGGGGGAGACAGATTTAGCTGCAGCATCCTCCAGCTGATGCTGAGAAAAGGGATGACTGGGGGTGAGACTGAGGGCCTCTGAGGCTGCGTTGATGGGGGTCTGGGCCGTTTGTGAGGGAACGCTGTTGATGACCAGCGCCGGTCTGGTGGATAATGCGGATTTTCTGGCTCGGAGTGGCCTTGTGGGCCCGCTGCGTTGGACCTGTCCGCCATTGAGAGCGGAACACAGCTGATTCCAGAGCAGCTGAGGAGGGGTGAGGCGCCGCAGAGCGAAGGAAATCCCTGCATGCAGCGTTTATTCCCATCAGCGCCTTTATGTCAAATGAAGGTGGAGGGAGAGGGAGAGGGAGAGGAAGGGGGGAGGAAGAGGAGGG
>OMPJ01003975.1:1994-24115 GCA_900312935.1 Carapus acus | reverse complement strand
ACTGCTGAATTACGAGATATCGTCTTACAACTCGCCAAATGAAATGTGAAATATTATTCTCATTATTCTTAGTTGAAGTAGCAGCAGTAGTGCTATCAATATCATTCTCAGTAGATTTACTATGATGAGTGTCTTTGTTGAATCAGCCCTTGGGGCCTCCATCTCTCCCTCCACTCCTTCTCCCTTTCCTCCTCTCCCACCTCTCCCACCTCTCTTCCTTCCACCCTTCCTCCCCTTCCTCCTGCCCCTGCCCCACTCCTCCATCTCATCCCCCTGGCCAGCACTCACTGAGTTGAGGGCAGCACCTTTCTGCACGTGTTTGACTGACATTTAGTCCCATGTGACCTGAGCCCTCACACGCCCGTCAGAGCTGGAGAGCTGCGGTTGTCTTTCTCTGGCTAGTCTCCCACCTGGACCATCTTCTTGTGGAGCTGCTCTGAGGTGAGGCCGATGGTGTCCAACCGGAGGTGGGGGGTGACGTGATGGAGAAACGGAGAGGCCTCCAGGCCAGCTGGGCGGTGGATCAGAGCGTCAGCGGCTTCAGGTTGGTGTCATAAGAGAGAGAGACGGAGACGCCGTCATCGTCTGCTCCTCATCGATGGCCACCACAGTCACGATAGGACGTGACAGCTCAGACTTATCTATCTGTCCATCCATCTGCCTGCCAGTCCCCTATCAATCTGTCTGTCTGTCTGTCTATCTATCTATCTATCTATCTATCTATCTATCTATCTATCTATCTATCTATCTATCTATCTATCTATCTATCTATCTATCTATCTATCTATCTGTCTTTGTATCTCTCTCTCTATCCAATTTCTTTTGTTCTTTACCAGGAACGACCCATCATCTCCCCTGGGACCAATTCAGCATATTTGATCTCAGTTTTTCCTCCTCTTTATTTGCAGGACATCACCTGTTGAAATTGCTCAGTTTGAACATAAACACGCTCATGCAGGTCAGACAATGGGACAGTCTGACCTGAAGCTGGATGCTTGTCATCCCGCAGTCTGTGGGCACGTCCCCACCCACCCTGGCTGACCACAGACATTACGAGCTCATACTGCCACCATCTGGGCATATTTAGGAACAGCAGCCGTGGGTGTGTGTGGAGTGGGGTGCTGCTTTGGAGAGAAGTACGGTATCATCAAACACTGGATGTGTCAGCAGGGGCAGGACTTGTTTGCTGCTGTGGCACACAGTGAACCGTTTGAAATGGAACCCTGTGCTCCTGATTGAATTATCTGCTTAATGAGGGATTACCTTAAACACAGACAGGGATGGAAGGAAAAGTCGTTTAAGTTGTCAACTCTTAATTAAGCAAACATTCGCTTGCTTTAAAAACTCCTCTGGGACAATGATCTGTGCATGAGAGGCACAAAAGCAGATCGTACCTGGCAGAACTTTGTTACATGTCAAGAAATCTGACAAATATATTGGATTTTTCATGAGCACTTGAACAATTTGTGATGGAATAAAGCAGTCAGTGGTTGAACCACCATGCAGACACATTACACAAATACAATGTGTGATTTTTGAAGATATTTGCGGTCCTTGTTCTGCCCAATGACCAATGACTGGTAGCCAGCATTACCATAAACCTGATCCTAATTCAGTTTGGACTCCAAATGTCCCTAAGGTATCATTGTCAACCTCATGTCATTGAAAACATTGGCAGCTATAACTTGGATGATTCTGTCCCTGGCACTAAGAGGCTGGTCCATCACAGTGGAAAAAGTAGAAATTTGAATTTAAAGAAAGCCAAAAGAAATCAGGACAAAATACAGTGCCAGCAGACAGAGTAGTTTGGGTGATAAAACATGGAGTAGAAACATGAGGAATGAGTTACCGCGCCATCACTTTTTATTGTATATGGTGCTTTGCTTTTATGACTACACCATATTTTTGTGTGTTCTCACAAGCTGCAGCTTTAATGATACATGATTCATCCTCACCTCCCCCCCAAGACTACAGATGATGAGAAGTAATTTGCCACACTCCCACCAGAGACGGGCTTTCCTTATACAGGGCTCCGATCAGACTTTTCAGATAGTCGGCCTCTGGCCGTATGGCATTTTTAAGTCCTCCCCAGTTCCTTGATAAAGATGCAGTTTTCCCCATAACTCAAAGACATAAATGTCTGGAGGCAGAGGCTGCGTAGGTCCACAGGTATGTCTGCGTAGAAAGTGTGTGTGTGCCTGTGTCTGCCATGACGTAATGCCTTAATAAGAACATGATGTAATGTAGCATGTTAGTCACTTGAGAGGCACTTCTGATAAACTGCTGCACAGATCAACTCGGGGAGGGGGGTGTGATTCTGCAGCGGGGACTGGCGCTTAGTTGGTCCGACACATTCTGGACAAGCCCCCAAGACCCTGTAATGGATCCCAGCATCGAGGGCCATTTAAAGGACGAAAGAGGAGCCACAAGTATCACTTGGCACTGCACGTTTATCTTCGTGTTTACTTGAGAAGGGACTCCAGCTCTTCGAAAGTTGTTTTCTTTGTGATGACTTCAGTAATATTTCAAAAGTAATAAACGGCCATCAGGTTTGTGCCATATTTGAATGACTGAACCGGTGGTTATTCTTGCACTTAACCTTTCGAGCCTGAACCTTCTTGCCTCTACCTCTAAGCATGATGGGTTTCAACAGGTGAGAAGGCCTCCAGCCAACAGGGGGGAATCGTCACTGATTTCAGAGGGGAGAGAGATCATGATTCACAGACAAAATGCAACACGTGAACATACATGCAATGAAACTGCTCCAATGAAAATAACTTCAAAAACATCAGTTCATCACAAAACAAATATATGCAATGCTAAGCCAGCACTTCAATAGTTGTTGTGCTAAACCATTATTCTGCTACGGGTAACATAGAAATCAGTGGCTCTGAAAACAAAAGAGCTAGTCGCACACATGTAACATGTACATCAAAAACTTGGTCAAACATGTTTGTTTGTTTTTTATTTCACAATCATGCAATTTTAAAAAAGTGTTAGTAAATGAAACGACCATTGCTTTACTATATCACAGAATATGATTATTTGTGAATTAAAATGTGCTGGGATTTCCTATAAGTCAGAGCGACATTTCATCTTGTTAGAATTTGTCCGTTACTCAGGTCAGACAGGCCTTGCATGTGTACTGCGTGTCATCTAACTGGTTTGACCTGTGGGTCCACCATCATTCAACTATCCTCTAACAACAAAAGACACTGTAATTACTTAATTTACGGACAATTTCTCTGCAACTGATTTTTATCGCAACACTTAAGAATAAGAATTGTGACCCCAATTGCAAGAAGAGGGCCCTATTGAAAAAGGCAAACCAAATTCAGTCAAAAAATAAAGTATTCATGCAAAAGAGATGCTATTTCACAACAGAGTTGTGTTTCAAGAGAGGCTCAATTGATTTAACTTAAGAGTTGTGTGTGACATCATTGTTTCTCGGCTTTAGTTTGCATGACATCACAGCAGTGTTTTTGTTTACTGGATCACATCATTACTTTAACACAGATGTGAGCAACATCAGGATCAACATTTTGTATAAACAAATTACTCTGATCTATGCTGTTTCATTTAACATTCAGGGAAAAGTTCGGGTAGTCTCTACGCAGGTGCGACAAATGCAGTTTGTTTGCTGGACCAATGAAGAGACACGTCAATGCTGAGGAGGCAAGACAAAGAGTCACTTTGTGACTAATAATACTCTAACAGCCTTTGCACTTGCGTGCTTCCAAACAGTGCGGCTCTTTTCCCTTAAAATGTCACATTACCCATGAAATGTTGCAACTCTTCATGTATCGTTGGACTTCTCGCGACATTAATTTTCCTCGAAATAATACTATGTTACATCGCTAGAGTCTGGACGTTTTTCTTGAACGAACTATGACATTACCGCATTATTGCCGTTTAATTCTCGACATCTCGATTGGGATCATATCATCGGTGGTTCTAACATTGCACGGTGGTGTCGACGATGGGGATTTACAGTAGCGATGTAAAAAGGGGCGCGCAGGATGCAATGGTGGCTGCTCCGGACGCCTTTTTTCGTCCCTGTAACCCTGCTCGGCTAGATTTTATTCGTCATTGCTACATCCGGGCACTTTAATTTTTTTGATTGACAGTTGCCATGGCAACAAGCTAGAGCGTCGCCATTTTGTCAGGAGGGTTTTTTCCCCCCCAGCTCTGTCTTTTCAAATGTTTCCCCTTCCCGCCGGAATAATGCTGTCAGTGGAAATACATTTTGCGATTTTGGATAAAGAAAGGCGTCTAGCGGATCGGATTAAGAAGATCGACAGTCCGATGGTGTAACGTTGTCGAGAGAATTAGGCGGCGCCGCACTAACTCAGTTGTCCGTGTCTGTGGTCCACCGGGCCGGTTCACTGCGCAGGTTTGGACCGCGCGCCATTTTGTGAAAATTGACACAAAATTCCTAACCAAAATTATCAGAGGGCACGGTTTGTGCTTCGACGTGTATGTAATCCGGGTCTAACACCGTCGTTAATCGTGTCGATTTAGCCGTCGCTATTTTTTCTTCAGTGGAGACGCGTTAAAATCGGAATTTGGCAGAGCGTTTGGCAGAGGCTAGAATAGTTAGCTCGGGGTTAGCCTGGGAAGCTAGCGCTAGCCGCCGCGGGTAGCTAACGCTAGCTGCGCTCATTTTGTCCGCCTTGGCCGCTGAGTTATGCCTGCTAGTTAACGTTAGCATGTGGCTAGTGATCAGCTGATAGGGACGTTAGTGCCGAGTTGCGTTAGGTCGACAGTGTTTCTCCTCCCTTATAAACCCTGCACGATGAAGAACAAAATGAATCCGATGGGCAAATTATCCTAAGTTTGTCGGGCCGACAGCGAGCGAAATCGGAATTAACGTTACTCGCTAACCGCGAAAGGGAGGGGAGAATCTCAAGCTGGATAAGTTTCCTCATCATACAGGTTATTGGACTTTAAATGAAGATCGTGCCATCAGAGGTGAGCATTATGAATCCGAGCATCCTTATTTTAGACTATTGGCGTGCCCCTCTTCGCCTTGGTTGGTTTCATGTATTTAGCTGTATGTAACGCCAATGGGTAACAATGATGGACGCGGCGGTGAAGTTGGGGACGGGGTCTTCATGGACGGCGGTGGGCTAAACATTTTTGCAGCCGTCCACGCTGGCTTCCAGTCAGTAGGTCAGCGAACTGAGGGAAACATGCAACGGCTGCTGCCCCTTCCTCTGTGGGGTAGAAAAGATCGTTCTTGACGCTGGCATGGAGGGTTAACGCAGTAGCTAACGATGTCAGACGCTTGTCATTGTGTGATTTTTTTTTCTCGTAAATATCACCGAGCTGACTGACACGCACACACAGACGCGCATACGCAGACTGTGTTAATTGCAGCAGATTTTGCGGTGTCGATAGGGATAGGGCTGTGCGGAAGCTAACCCGGCTAAGGGCTGTGGGCTAGTTGGCCAGTCCTGGCTAATGGTTAACGCTGGCTTGTTGACGCCAGCTGAATGGGCCCCGAAGCCCACTGCCTGGGCTCGGTTGACGCTGGGGCTGCTGAGCGATCTGCTCGCCCTGTCCCGCAGTTTTGCACGGCAACGTTAACGACGCCAGCGTCAGCTAGTCAGTGCTGCTGGTAGCCCGAGCCAGAGGCGTTTTGTCATTTTCAAACTGGAATTGCGAGGACCATCCTAACGCAATGTAGCAAGCGAGGAGGCGAATTAAAACCTGAATATGCTTTCCAAATATCAACCATGACGAGATCTACCCCATCGACTGTAAGTACATAGCCGCACAGGTTACCCGGTGGAGAGCCGTGTTAGGGGTTAAATCGTTTGGGCATCAGTTAGATTGGATTTAGTTATGGAATAATGTGGTTATCGGTTGGGCGTGTGAAGAGAGTAGAGAACCTTGTCAAAGGCGGTTTTTTTTTACACAGCCATTCCCTGCGATAGGCGATGGCTACCAACGGCTAGCTAGCCATCGTTATATTTACACCTTAATAGGCCCATCGGTGGCGTGAGGGAAGGAACTGTTCAAAAGTCGGTACTGAAAGCCATCAACAATGTCAGCCATCACATGCTTAAATTTTCGATCGCGAAATTACTCCTCTCTTTGATATTAATTGTAGATCAGCATCTCAATAATAAGATTCACTCACAAGTGTTCCCAATTTTGACATTTTTTCATATAAGGTTGTCTCAAAGAAAACTTTTTTCACTTCTTTCAATTAGCATAATAGTTTCAGTCCCCATAGCCTGTTAAGTATTGTACATTGAGGATAGATTTGGTGCAAGTCAGTTTCCAGTACAAATTTTCTTGATTATTCATGTGGTATTAGTCTACGGGTGAAGTTAAGTTTTTATTTGCAATTTTTACCGAGCTACATGTCCTTTGTATTTTTAAAATTTTGTCTCTGCACACAAACTGTTTGACAGTTGGTGCACAATCTGAGAGAGTCTCCGTGTGCAATGATAAATTTCCCCCGTATTATCAAATTGGTCTCTGTGTCAGGCACATTTGAGGCTCAGCAAATCCACTCAAAATCCCACCAAAGATGCACCATTGTAATGATTTGCTTTTATTCTTTGTAGTGGATTGTGGTTTGCTGCTGGACCCTCCTCCCAGGATGATATGAAATTTTACAGGAGATGATGCATCCAGGTTAGATGCCTAGCCTTAACCCCTTACTGGGGAGTAGTGCATTTTAATCTCCCTAATATATATATATCTTTTGAAAATGGTCCCAAGCACTATTAGCAATCGTTAACAGAAATCGGCAACTCATTGGTTTTTAACATCCTTCTTCAATACTAAGTGTATAGTTTGTACTCTTCTTTTTTATTATTTCATCTCTGATTTTATTCATGAAGGCCCTAGATTTTGGGAAGAATATCACTGGCTCATAGGCAGGAAATAAAGAGAAAATAGCCCTCCTTCCTAAATATATATCTCAGGCCGTCAGTATTTCATGTGACAAAATAAAAGGAATTCTTTGAGGCTTCTTAAATAGGCTTGTAAAAATTGCAGTTATCGATTTTTTTTGTTCATACATGTATCAAGTTTTTTTTCCTCTACTGAAATACTGCTCTATTATCTTACAATGCCTCTTATTTCTGTCAGTGGATGTGTATTTTTTCTTTCCCCCAAAGCTGGGTCATCTTTGTAACATTCGCGGATGGAGTGCAGGTTTTGGGCTGTGCAGCTATTTTGCTGTCAGGCTCATGTGTTGAAAGCAGCATCTAAGTGTGCCAAAGTTCAATTTTATTTCTTGTTTATTTCTTGTTTTCTCATTGGAAAATGGGAGCAGCTCTGCCCTGGCAACAAAAGTAGGCTATTTGCATACTGCGTTGTGATTGGTCTGTGCATTGATGGGCTTGCCAAATCACGCTGTATCTCTGTGGTGATAGGCTATGCTAATTAGGTGCTGTTGCTGGGATTCTGAATAGTGGTTACTGTGTAGCACTGGTGAATTGTGTTGTCTGGTGAGAGATGCTGATAGCTGAACATGCTATTTAATATTTTTTTTGATTCCTTATGGCTTAAAATGAAGGATGAATCACTCTACAGAGAGGGGATGCTGTATTTCCAGCACCTTTTGCTGTTAAAGCTGCAGCTTTACTCCTTTTCCCTTAAAAAGGTGGACATATAACATATTTTCATTTTTCTATTACCCCTCGATGCATTTAAAACATGAAAAACATATTTCAGTATTTTGACACGTTTCAAAAGCTTGTGTATTAAACATGACTTCTCTTTAAATGCATTTTACTCTCATTGTTTTAACCATTACAAGAGATGTGTATAAATTTGGATGTTGCTGTGTTTGTGTATGAATAGTGAAAATGCATTATCGATGTTTTGTGTAAATTTTCTATGTCATCTTTTAAGTATCATGAGACATTTTCCAACATCCACTATTGAGACTATACTGCAATTGATTGCTGTAGAAAAATATGGGCATTATTATAGGCCAGAATGATTGACTGCTGCATGTTTGAAATACAAATGCTTTTATTTAAAGAGGAATTGCACCTGTCCTGCCGGGACGTTGTAGTCTCTGTTGCCAGGCCTCCCTCATCTTTTTGTCTTTGCGTGTGACATTTTATACTGTCGGCAACTCACGGCAATATTAATTCCCTTCAGGAGGAGAGACTTCAGCATGCAAACCTTCGTCCGTCCGGCTTGCGCCCTCTTTTTCTTTACACACTGCTGGTCTTCAGATGGCTGCTCCAATGCCCCATACGCACCAGCAGTACAGTGACCGCCACCAGCCGAGCACTGACCAATCTGTTACGGTCTTACCGTACAGCGACCAGACACCACAGCTCACTGCCAATCAGGTATACTAAACCTGTCCATGTGCTGCTGTTAGATTAATTTTAGTCCAAACATGCAACGTCTCAAGAGTTGCACTACTTATTTGAAATGTAGTCTGCTTCATTTTTCTGTTGTCACCAGGCAGACTTTGTCCTTGTGACAGCCACTTATTAAATACAGCATAAGTTATTGTGTTAAGTTTAATGAGTGACTTAGTTAAACATTTTGTAGCCATCATAGCACCTGTTATTTACTAATATGCCGTGCATATAATTTCTGAAATTGTACTGTGATTTTTTCCATTTTGCTTCTTCAGAGGCACATGCCCCAGTGCTTTCGTGACCCAACTTCAGCTCCCCTGAGGAAGCTTTCCATTGACCTTATCAAAACATATAAACACATAAATGAGGTCAGCAGATTTTTTACAGTATTTATCAATATATTTTCCTTTTCTTTACATCGTAATATGAAAATGCAAGTACAAGTTTTTTTTAGGCGTCACGGTTTCAAATGTCTTTTTAAAAATCCATAGGTGTATTATGCAAAAAAGAAGCGACGGCACCAACAGGGTCAGGGCGAAGACTCCAGTCACAAAAAAGAAAGGAAGGTCTTCAATGATGGCTATGACGATGACAACTATGACTACATCGTCAAAAATGGAGAGAAGTGGATGGACCGCTATGAGATTGATTCCTTGATAGGAAAAGGGTCATTTGGACAGGTACTCGTACATGACAAATGTTTGCACACCATAACTTTTAAGGCCGAAGAAACAAAGCAGAGGGTGAAAGTGAAAATGATAAGTTATTATCTTATTATTATCTATAAAACATGCAGACAATGACGAATGCCTAAATTTTGTCCTGTAGGTGGTGAAAGCATACGACCGTGCAGAGCAAGAATGGGTCGCCATTAAGATCATTAAGAACAAGAAAGCTTTTCTCAATCAAGCCCAGATTGAAGTGCGCCTCCTAGAGCTCATGAACAAACATGACACTGAGATGAAATACTACATCGGTAATCTGTCGTTGAAATCTTTATTATGGCAATTGCATGTTTGCTTCCACTGAAGAGCTATATAGTTGACCTAACTTTGGTGTCTTTTTGTATATTCACAGTACATCTGAAGCGTCATTTCATGTTCCGGAACCACCTCTGCCTCGTGTTTGAGATGCTTTCATATAACTTGTACGACCTTCTCCGAAACACCAACTTCCGAGGTGTTTCCCTCAACCTCACTCGGAAGTTTGCCCAGCAGTTATGCACGGCGCTGCTCTTCCTGGCCACACCTGAGCTCAGCATCATCCACTGTGACCTGAAGCCTGAGAACATCCTCCTGTGTAACCCCAAGAGGAGCGCTATCAAAATAGTGGACTTCGGTAGCTCATGCCAACTCGGACAGAGGGTAATTATTCTGACTTTCAATGGGCCACGTAATGGCAGATTACATTTTATTGCAAGCTGTTGTTAATGAGATAAAACTGGAACATTTCTAACTCAGAGGAAGAAATTCTAGAGTCTTGACTCTCTCGTCCTTTCTTGTTGTAGATATACCAGTATATCCAGAGTCGCTTCTACCGTTCCCCAGAGGTGCTGCTGGGAATGCCCTATGACCTGGCAATTGACATGTGGTCCCTTGGCTGCATCTTGGTGGAGATGCACACTGGCGAACCTCTCTTCAGTGGAGCCAATGAGGTAATCTGTCCAGAGATACGAGCCAGAAAAACACTTCGTTTCTGTTTTGCTTTGTTGTGATGAAGTATTCATTGAAGATACTGTGAAAATCCTGTGAAAACCCTGTGAAAGTGCCACAAGTACAAGAACTGCCGCCAGAGGAACACAAATACAGAAAATGATGACATTTAGCTGTTTTGACTTGACTGATGCTATTTCAATGGAGAGGAGCTAATGTAAGGTGCATGAATGTAGTGTTCTTCTCTCTGTCGTTTTAACTATCGCCAATACTCTGGTGATCTCAAGCAGAGCTGTTAAATCAGTGTAAATATACATATTTTTTCCCCAGGTGGACCAGATGAACAAAATTGTCGAGGTTCTTGGTATCCCGCCAAATCACATAATGGACCTAGCCCCAAAAGCCAGGAAGTTCTTTGAGAAGCTTTCAGATGGTACATGGAGTGTTAAGAAGACCAAAGATGGCAAAAGGGTCAGCTGCTCACCATGTTATGGTTTTCTCAAAGTTACCTCATCTGTATCTGAGGATGTGTGCTCTTAAAACAGTCGAGTAAAGATTGAAGGATTTAACTGTTGTGAAAGACTAAACCTTTTTTTTACCATGTGCTCTGGTCTAAACAGTATAAACCTCCAGCTTCAAGGAAGCTCCACTCCATCCTCGGTGTGGAGACAGGAGGTCCAGGTGGCAGACGAGCGGGGGAGTCTGGCCATGCTGTTGCGGACTACTTGAAGTTCAAGGACCTTATCCTCCGAATGCTGGACTATGACCCTAAGAGCCGCATCCAGCCCTACTATGCCCTGCAGCACAGCTTCTTCAAAAAGACTGCGGATGAGGGGACCAATACAAGCAGCAGTGTGTCTACTAGTCCCGCATTGGAGCAATCCCAGTCGTCAGGAACCACCTCCAGCACCTCCTCTAGTTCAGGTTACTGGCGTTGCCATCATTTGAAGTAGCAAATGGTTTCAACATTTCCTAAAATTCCTCAACAAAGTTGGTTCTTGTTACATTATTGTATTACCTGCTTTTTCAAGAGGTTTGCCCATAATGATTTTAAAAACCTTGAACTGGATCTTGCTTTTCACCCAGTTGGTTCAATATATTAATTTAAGTCGTTGTTGAGCCTCAAGTTGACCAAAAGAAATAATTTCATACAAGTATTCTGGTGAGGGTGCCATACAGTTGTTCATCTGACATGAATGATTTATGCCATTCCATTAAGGCTACACTTTCTTCTTTTCGGTTTCCCTGTTAGGAGGGTCATCTGGGACGAGTACCAGTGGTAGAGCAAGATCAGACCCTACACATCACCACTTGCACAGTGGAGGACATTTTGGCACGGCCATGCCGGCCATCGATGGTGACAGCCTCTGCCCACAGGTCAGTAAATAGCCCAGAAAATAGATTTAATGTGTGTATGAACCCAACTTCAATCATGAAAGCATAGGATGGCTTATGTTCTCCAGAATCAGGAGTATGCAACTGATTGCAAAGGGGAACTTCATCTCCATCCAAATATAGTTCCCCTTACAGTTGTCCTTGCCAAGTACAGGGCTGCAAAAGAGAGACTCGTAGATGTGTTCACATATGATGCTCTCCAGAAGAAGCAGGGGTTATGCGATAGCATCTGTATGGCCAACACTAGACCTATAACATTGTCCTGTGACCAAGTCATGCCAACAAAACAATTGTGTGGTTAGACATATAGTAAGGATCTTTCCAAGTAAATGAGAAACATTATTTCAGGTCTTCATAAAAGAAAAATTCTACCTGTTTCTACACATCCAGAAAAATTGTCAATCCTGAAACATTCCAAAGTGACGACTTTTCTCTGACGTTAACAGGCAAGACAACCTTACCCACCCCCCTTGGTCTGGGGAGGCGGGGTCGGACCAGAGTCAGTCACCGGAGAGACCCACCCAGTTCAGGAGACCACCTTCCATGTTCCCCCTCAGCACCCTAAGGCCCTGCATCCCCACTCACATACTCATCACCATCATGGGCAGATGATGGCAACGCGCCCACGCCCGCGCCACTATACCTCCCCGACACACAGCTCCTCAACACAGGACTCCATGGAGGTGGTTCATGGCCATCTGTCCATGACCTCCCTGTCTTCCTCTGCCTCCTCTTCCTCCACATCGTCCTCTTCCACTGGGAACCATGGCAACCAGGCCTACCAGCTCCGCCACTTGCCCGCCGGAGCCCTCGACTTTGGTCAGAACGGTGGGCTGAGCATGGGGCTAGGTGCCTTCTCAAACCCACGGCAGGAGACTGGCATGGCAGCGCACCCTGCATTCTCCATGGGCACGAACACGGGGCCTGCCCACTACCTAGCGGAAGGCCACCTGGGCATGAGGCAGGGCATGGACCGGGAGGAGTCTCCAATGACTGGAGTGTGTGTGCAGCAGAGTTCTATGGCCAGCTCGTGACTGCACTGACATTTGGCTGTGTGTTCCCCCCTGTGCGTCATTTTTAAGGTGGTGTTTTTTACTACAAGGTGTGTTGAGAACAAAAGCTGCTCACGTCAGAAGGGAGATATCACTGAACCGCTACTACAGAGAAAACCCTTTGTTCAAAAGTATATATGTAATTTTCGTCAGTTTTTTTTTTTTTTTTTGCAATCATTAGGCACAAAATAATACTGCGGAATAACCATAGTGAGATTGAGACATCCATTTTACCATTTCACCAATTTCATGTACTCACCAAGTAATCACCATATGGTATTGTGTGGCAAAATCTTCAAAGGAGCATTTTAGAGCGAAGTTGTTTTACAGGTAGCTGTCGGTGATAAAATGCTTGGAGTCCTCTCAGTTCAAACCGTGGACTGCCTGACATTACTGTTCCACAGGTCATTAATTATTTTGCCCTTTTAAGTGAAATTTCACCTATAAAAGCTGCTTGTAAATCCTGTAGCTTGACAATGAGGGGAAGTGTTTGCGGTGATATTTCTTGTTGTCGGTGGGTATCGTGTAACTCTGTAAAAGGGGAGCACATAGCAGTGGAGTCCCTATAGCGTGTGCTGGCCGCGTGGAGAGAAGAACCCGAGGGTGGATACTGGCACCAACCGGGTCGGAGGAGAGGGAAGCACCACCCCTCAGGCCTAGAGGCCCCGTAGTCCTGCAAGCTGCAAGTGGGCCCGGCACAGACGAGAGCAGCAGTGGGGCACGGGAGACGAGAGGATCCAGCCCAGTTAGATGAAGACAGTCAGTGGCTGGTTCTTAGATAACCCTTTGGCCTTATGACTCATGGACTTGGAATGGGATGGATCTGGACATTATCATTTGAATTAAGATGGCTTTTCTCTATTTTTCTCTTTAGACAGCCCTTAATTCTTAAAGGAAATTAAAACAACTTAGAAAAGGTAAATAAGAATGGTAATTTGAGGCCTTTCTCTACAAAGATTTCTTCCTCAGCAGGGCCCCACATAACAGGGTCTAATTGTACACAACAACCTCCTTAACATTACTTCTTTGAAAAGCTTATTCACTGGTTAAGGATTTTGCAGTGGGAAGAACTATTCCAGAGTCTACCCTATTATGTTTTCTTTTTTACTTTTCCCTTTTGCATGTAGTTCCTCATCAGAACCACCTGCACAAATCTCTCCATCCAAAACATGGAAACTGAAGAAAAAAAAAACGAGTTAAGTGACTGCCTTTTTTCTCCACAAATTATGCTGTGAATTTTACAAGAATTTATTTTCCCTTTGGATATGTTTTTATACCAAAGCAGTTGTTTTATAGCATATAGGTGTCTGTAACCAATAATGTAGCAGTTCACCACTTTGACGCAAAGTTTATCAAGATCTTATTTTAACGTCAATACAAACAGCTGCAATATATTACTTTAGCAAAACTGGAGACCGTTGTCAAGACCGTTGGCTATTGTGTATTCTGGCCAGATTTATTTGCAACGTCTTACCAAAACTGTTTCCATATTAATTGGTAGATTATTTTGGGAGTCTTTTAAAACACTTTGGTATGTTAGAGAATTTGGTAGTTACTCTGCAGGCTCCGGAGTAGCAAGATAGAAGCTGATGGTTTAAAAAAAGGAGACTAATGCGTTCTATTTCTGTGTTGTCGTTTATCTTTTGCCCCCATCATACTATTTCAAAGGGTTTTGCTGCCTTTCATACATCATTTGGTCAACCTGGCTAGTTTCTGCCATGAAACAAGAGTTTGTCATTGTCTTGGCAGGGTAAGGTTAATTGTGGTAAAGGAGTTTATGTGGAATGTTACTGTTCTGATTTTGGTAGGGCAGATCCCCATGATTGTTGTCCTATTCAAAGGGAAAGGGTGCTGTCAGTCCACAATCACATGCTTTGCTTAGGCAAACATACATGTCCTCAGAACATTACCAGTCAATAACCAGATTTCTTTTATATCAGGGATCTTAAAGTGCTTTCTCTTTTGTGTTGCTCATTTTGCCAGCTTTGAAATTTGATAGTAAAACCAGCCCACAACCACCTTCAAATTAAAGGCAGGGCACAGGTCATGCTGTTGTCATTTTACAGGAGAAATCATGCTTGGTATTTCCACAAACACAATGTAAAGCTACCTATGAGATTGGGGTTATATCTGGATGTCAAGGTTAATTGCAAATTTGCAATCATTTTTCATACCCCACCGAATTTGAGACATTCAGAAATTGCCAGTGGTTTTCTTACTGGCCGTCATACTGGTACTAAACATTCCAAAATAAAGACTGAAAAAAAATTGACTGCAGTGACTCGTGTGCGCCTATTTCAGATCATGCTGATTGACCTCTTATTTAGAGCAGTTGTCATGAAATGCAGCCCCTTTTTAATAGTTGAAATAGAATTTATGTATATATTTATATTTTTTTAATAAAGGAAGTATAGAACTCACTACCTTGCTCCTGCTGGTATGTTATGTTTGTCAATTTGGTGACCATTCAGTGGGCAGGAACTCCTGTTTTCTTAGTGGCAAAACCTTGCCTTTTGGCAAAGGTACTTGACTACATCAGGACAACACTATGAGGTAGGGTTTGAATCAAACAGGGAACGCTAGATCTTCAAACCTTAATAATTTTCACAGGGTATATTGTAAGTGCATGTACATCACAAACCTTATTTTTTGGTTATATGAGAAGCACATGGTTGAAAAAAATGGTTCCATTTTTCACAAGCCTGTTAAGTTTGTGGGATATACACAAATGCATAATTGTTGACATATCTAAAACACCTGATAGAAGTTGACGTCCTTATTTAATTTGACCTTTTTCCCTTCATTCTTGAGTTCACATCTTATCACTTTTTTTGTACATGCAACATGCACTATAGAACTGAACAGCATGGGGGAAAGGATAAGTCCATGTATCCACAGATTGTAAGATCTAGTCAAGACTTTGCTGTGTTTATGACAATGCCCTTTGTATTATATTAAGACAGTCTTATGTATGATATATAAAAAGAAGTTAATTGAAATGTTGTGCGTGTTTTTATTTACACCTCCAAAGTTTCAACACAACACACTCCTCCATGACTGCGTTGTGTTTGACGACGCTAGATGATCATAGTGTTGCTGAAGGTATCATGGGGGGCGTTCATTACCGAATGGGACGTTATTTTCGACGACCCGGCTCGTTGGTCTAGGGGTATGATTCTCGCTTCGGGTGCGAGAGGTCCCGGGTTCAAATCCCGGACGAGCCCATTTTATTGATTGGGCGAGATTGTGCGTAAGGGCTGCTTACCTTAGGCCGGAGTGAACGTGAGAAAATTTTTGATTATCTTGCCAAGTCCTTCAACACCCCAGCCTGATTAATGCAAGATTAAATGAAGAGAACAGCGCGGGGCAAACGAAGCAAGGACGCGCCCGTGGCTCCAAGAGCTGTTTATCGACGGAGACTACAGACGACCTGTGACGGCGTAGAAAAAGTATGACCGAGGGACGCAAAATAGCGATGGGCTCGTCCGGGATTTGAACCCGGGACCTCTCGCACCCTAAGCGAGAATCATACCCCTAGACCAACGAGCCACATACAAATTTCTGATAAGACCTACAAATCTAAACAAACCGTCTTCATCTGCATGCGTTGACATTGTAGCAATGCTGCCTTACGATTGCCGTTCCCTTGAGAACATGCTTCACGAAAGCGATAACGTTTCACAACAAAGAGGCAACCCCATTACAGCGGAAAGGCACCCCTATTACCCGCTAAGCCACAAGAACAGGTAGCATCTCAGGATACGAGAAGCGTCTTGTGGTCTGCATGGAGACACGATCGACCATGAGTTGACACCGCATCGTGCACCCATAAGCTTAACGTCAGCAGCCAGCCTTTTCAACAGCGTAGAAATCTAAATTTTCACTTTTTCACACACCGCCAGTAGGTGGTGATACTGCAGACAAAAGCGACAATGTAACGGTGAGGCATGAACACGGGGTTCCTGCCCGACGTTCGACAACAAGGTTGCGATTGGCCCAACGTTACCACGTGGCTTCGGTCTTTGCGCACATCTATCCTCGTCTCTCATTGGATACAAACGTTGCTATCGCCCGCCTTATTGTCGAAAATCCGGCGGGCTAAATAACGACACGCTGCGTCCGCGTTGCCAACTGTCTTGATATGCGTCAGTTCGCATTGTCCAATCAGCTTTCTGGTAGGCGGAACCACGTCCTGCTCAGGGAGCCAGTCGGTTAGCGGTTGTTTTTAATATTTGAACTAGAGGCACTTTTAGCGCCGAAGACCGACAGAAATCCCTCATATAAGGCGAAACGGTCGCACTAGAGTAACAAATCGCGCCGCCTTCTGGCAGGCCCTGGGTAAAGGTAACTGTGGGTAACAGCGTGGAATTCTCATCACCCCAGTTAGCAGATGCTAACGACTAGCTAGGCTAACATGCCGAATTTTTGCGCGGCTCCGAACTGCACTAAGAAGAGTACGCAGTCAGACTTGGCCTTCTTTCGTTTTCCGCGAGACCCCGAGAGGTGAGGAAGTTTTTTTGGTGATTTTTCAAGATCAGAATTTAAAAGCTGTTTCACTACCAGCAAACTTCATTGTCGCACATCTCTCAGTGGACCCTCGCCCCCTGTCCTAACGCACTCACGCTATAGTGTCACAACAACTAAATAACAATTACATACTCGAAACTGAATTCTGTTTATACATTGTGAACAGATTGTAACACGCACCTTAAGACGTATTTTTGCAGTGTGTCAGTGAAGTTGTCATTCAAACCTCCAGATGCCGGATCTGGGTGGAGAACTGTCGCCGTGCAGATCTCGAGGCCAAAACTGCAGATCAGTTGAACAAACACTACAGACTGTGTGCCAACCACTTTGTACCTGCAATGGTTTGCAAAACTGTAAGTTAAATCTGTCGCTAGCGACCAGTTTGAAGTCAAAATCTGAAGTGTGTCATTCTCACCTGCAGCATGTGTGTGGATTACATTTGATTTCCAGAGCCCCTATAGGACGGTGCTGAAGGATACAGCTATTCCTACCATATTTGACCTGACGAGCCACTTGAAAAGTCCCAACACAAGACACCGGAAGAGAATTAAAGAACTTGTAAGACAGTTTAAATAGTTGCTCGCTGTCATAAGAAAGTCACAGTTGTCACGCTTGTCACAGTTTACAGATTGGCTCAGGATGGACTGAGGTTATAAATGAGCGATGAGATAAGTTTGGTTTATAAACAGAATGCAGAGTGATGTTACTGATCGAAAAATTGAATGACCGTAGATATTTATTTCACAGTGCTCCATCATTGTCTAGTGATTGCAAATTGATTTGTTTGGATTATTATTGCTGATTTGTGTAAGTCAGACCGACAAGAAAACTTGAGCAGGCTGTCATTTTTGAAAAATGTTGCAGGATGCCAGTTTATAGGTGGCACCTGTGAGTCATAAGTGTTTAAATCAAAACTCTTCCTATTTCAGACTGAAGAGGACATAATGAAGATTGCCGAGAGGAGATGTAAGTGAAAATATACTGTTGGTTAATGCCATTTGTCTACATCTACTTGGATCTGTGTAATGTCTTCTGGTGTTATCAGTTTGGATGCAGAAATGACACTATCATACTAGAAATTATCACCAAAACATAGCAGTTTGTCACATGTCAAATGTATTTTAAGTGTCAAAAGCTTTGATTAGTAATTCATGGATATGGAAATATTGTCCACAACAAGTTTGTGGGGTAACTGCTGATAACAACGTCATCACATCTCATCTGTCCTTGCAGTGGCATCTTCCACAAAGCAGCTTGCATCAAATAAAGATGCAGATGCTGAAGATGCTGCAAAAGCTGACTCTGAACCTCAGCTGTCCACCGAGGAGAGAGAGCTTCGTGAATACCTGAGGTCTCTGTTTGAGGTAGTGGTTGTTCTGGAAAAACAGGGAATCCCGTTACTGGCCACCGATGCTTCCATAGCTGGCAGGAGCACCAGCAACATCCAGGCCCTCCTGGATCAACGCATGAACTCCGGAGACAAAGCTTTGCGGAAGCGGTTTGAGGCAACGGCTGTGAACTCGGAGTACGTCTCCTCAGTGCAGCTGGGCCAACTCTTGGATATCTGTGAGAACACGGTGAGAGAGGAGATGCTGATGGAGATGAGAGAGAGTCGTTTCTTCTCCCTGGTCACGGGCGATCTGGTTGAATTCGCTGGCGAGAAACACCTGCCTGTGTTTTTGCGTTACGTGAATCAAAGCAGTGTCCTCAGGGAGGAGTTTCTGGATTTTGTGTCGTTTGAAGGCGACGAGTCAGCTCTGGTAGAGCGGCTAGAGACACAGCTGACTGACCGCTGGGGCCTCAGCATGGAGGACTGTCGTGGGCAGGCCCACAAAGCCACCGGTAGCGTCACCATCAAGATGAAAGCCGTGGCAGTAATGCTGCTGGAAAAGTACCCTCTGGCTCTGCACATGCCCTGCTCCTCCATTGCGCTCAACATACACCTAGCCAACAGTCTGCCTTTTCCAAATGTCCAGATAGTCATGGAAACCCTGAGGAGGATCAGAGCCCTCTTTAGAGCTCCCTTCACCCAGGAAAAACTGGAGGAGTCGATTGACATTTCCTACCAGGGGAATGAAGACAAGGGAGCGTCCCTGAAACAGGCCTGGAGCTTGCGCTGGACAGAGCAGCACAACGTCTTTGACGTGCTGCTCGACATGCTGCTGCCCCTCATCCTCTGCATGGACAACATCCGCGACAACAGCGGCGGAAAATTCACACCAGCTGTCATTGCAGACGCTTATTCAATCTCAGAAATTCTGTCCGACTTTGAGATTGTGGTCACCATCATAATCTTGAAGAACGTCCTCACATTCACACGGGCGTTTGGACGGAACCTCCAGGGAGGGGTGGGTGAGGCCTTCTTCGCTGCCAACAGTTTAACTGCCGTCCTTCACTCGCTGAACGAAGTTAACGATAATATCGATGTCTATCATGAGTTTTGGTTCGAGGAGGCTGTGAACGTGGCAAACATCATGGAGATCCCCGTAAGGGCACCCAGGCTGTTCCTCCGCAAACAGCGCGCAGCAGACTTGGGAGAGCTGCAAGTGGAGACGTATTTCAAGGAGTACGTGACGGTGCCCGTGATCCGCGGCATCATGCAGGAGGTGGAGGACATGTTCTCCGAGACCAACCTCAAAGCCTTCAAATGCCTGTCGCTAGTCCCCAGTGTCATGGGCCAAATGAAGTTCAACACAACCGAGGAGAACTACGGCGAAGTTTATCGCAACGACCTGCCCAACGCAGAAACGCTGTCGGAAGAGTTTTACTGCTGGAGGATCAAATGGAAGCACAGAGGGAAGGAGGTGAGCCTGCCCAGCACCATCTCGGAAACCTTACAGCTGCCGTACGTCAAGTTCTTCCCCAACGTCAACACCTTCCTGAAGATCCTCTCCACGTTGCCACTGCTGAAGCTGGAGGACGGGAGCGGCGAGATGGCGAGCGAGAGGCTGCAGGCTTACCTGGACAGCATGCCGGCCAAGCAGTGGAACAAGAGCCTGGCCATGCTGCACGTCAACAGCCACGTCAAGCACGACCTGGATGTCATGGTGGACAAGTACTGCCTGGGCTACCCGGAGGACGAGCCCGAGGCCGAAGCCCCCGCAGCAGCCGAGGCCGAAGCAGAGGGGTCCGTCGAGGCAGAGGCTGAACCTAAGGAAGTGGCTGAGGATGAAGGCCATGCTGAGACAGGCCATGCTGAGACCAAAGCATCAGAAGATGTGGAAATGAAAGATGTGACGCAGACATGATGATGGTGATCAGGTAAATGTGGGACTCTCGTGTATGTAGAATAATGTGTACAGTGCATTTGCAGCTGGGTTTTAAAGAATATTAAAGGAGGACATGGGTGCTTCAGCGTTGCTGACACTCAGATGGTCTTCTGGGGTTGAAAACAATTTGTTAATCTTTGTTATTGAATGGACCATTTTGTAACTTATTGCGCTGTGATTTTTCGCACACTTGTACATTGAACAAGAAGAGTTTGTTGCGTGTTCACTACCTCACGGAGACGCTCAGAAGGTGGTTGATGAATACCTGGGAGGTGAGGATGGGAATTCTTCTGACCCGGTATCCCCACCTTTGTACTATGAAACCCCCTTTGCTTTGTTTGTTTTCCATTTTTCACAAAAAGTACAGAATTGTTTTCATGAAATGAAGCAGCCCCAATTTTTGTATTTGCTGCTGTTTGACACCTTTTTTATCATGTTGTTGCCAATAAGCCTGCGGGTGTCAGGATGGACACAGAAATATGGCCAATACATTTATGATGATATGTGGTGAACTAGTACAGCACTGATATATCCAAATTACCATAACACACTCTATTTGTCTGTTTGCAGTTTATATTTATACACACCTTAAGATTCACAATGATCCCATCCCCGTGTCTGGTTTTACTGAATGTTTCCTTGGTGGCGCATTGATTGCAGCAAACTGGATAAATGAATAAACCCCATAAACTTAAAAATAAAAGGACTAACTAGTCTCTTCACAGAGGATCCGCAACACAGCCAACTGATGTATCAGAGAACAGTTTCTCAACCGCCAAGGCTCGAAAACCCGTGGCTGCATTTTGTATCAAAAGTAATACACATAGAAAATGATTATCTGGCCTCTGCAAAATGAAGGAAACTCCAATCTAGGTCACCACTCACAGTTTTTTCTCCACAGTGCAAAGACAGAAGTTGTGTTAGAGGTTAAAAATATCTTCCAGATTCCCAAATACAGCCTGCAAACTTTCCCGCCCCATCTGTGCTGCCACGGTTTGAAAAGGCCCGGTGGATTTTAGTGTGGGGTGAGAACGTGCGGGGGCTGCAGGTCTATGTGTGCGAGAAGCAGCGTGGCTTTCTGCTGCATTCTAGGGATCTCCCCTGATTTTTGTCATGTTTTTCTAAGTCCCACAAACAAACGAGGCATCGGTGACCTTGGTGGACACAACATTTGATAGTCTCACAGCTATGCAGTGGGACCCACCTCCTGTCCCCCAGTCACACACAAACACACATACCCCTCCCCATCATTTTACACCAGACAGGGTGTGGGCCCTATTGTAAAGCTGCTCCCGCTGTAGAATAAAAGGCGCAGACGGACCCTCCTCCTCATCCTCCTCCTCCCGCCTTCGTGACGCGCCCAGGTGAGAGGTCGCGTTCCGCGTCCTCTCCGCCTCACAGCCCGGCCGGCAGAGTGGGTGGGGTCGCTCTCTGCGCAGCCTGCCGCCGCTAGAGTCCGTCAGTCCTCCAGCGTCCCCGGCGGGCTCCAGCAGAGTCCCATCCGTCTGCAGCAGGACAGGACACGGCGCTGGGAGGACCAGGCTGCTGACGTTTCCACCCACACTGAGCATCGCTCCCGACGAACCGCGCCGGAGCCGTCATGGCGTGGCCCTGCATCACTCGCGCCTGCTGCATTAACCGCTTTTGGAGCGAGCTGGATAAAGCGGACATTGCGGTGCCGCTGGTCTTCACCAAATACTCGGACGTGGCCGACGTGCAGCATCTGCAGCATCACCCGCAGCCGCGGCAGAAGAGGCCTATCGCCATAGAGACGCAGCCTCCCCCCGGCCAGCAAGAGGCCGGCAAGGCGCCGCCCGCCGCCGGTGCCGCAGCGGCCAAAGACGGCTCGACCGCGTCCGTGATGCGCCAAGACTTCAAGGC